>JAITYZ010002489.1:0-10320 GCA_027744595.1 Paronellides praefectus
GCTTCATCCAAATAAGCGTCATCCTCCACAAAATCCGTTTCTACTATTTTCGTTTGCGATTCATCCTGACAGTCAGCTAAAGTAATTTCGCAAGTTTCTTCGGTACTACCCTTCACTATTGCTTCCATTTCAGTTGACGGTGACGTTGGTACTAATAATGCAGATTTATCTTCGAGTACCAATTCTTTCATTGTAGTAGGCCGGAGTATGTTGGTTACACTCACTTTGTGAGGATCACGACGATTTCTTTCCAGATAGTCCAAAAATTTCTCCCATAATGTTCGAGGCTCGTTTATCCTAGGAATCTGCGTGTTTATAATAATTCATCATTAATCATTCGCATCAGTAGTAATTCATCTTACAAATCTGAGTTTCTGAATGAATGAGCTCACTTCAAAATTTTGTGTCAAGTACACTCCAATGTACAATCCCATCAGGAAAGAGATCTATGAAATAAAATCCATAAAAAACCAAGGAAAGAATTAAAACAGTATTTTCTGGATGGGAAGGGGTATTATCATAATGAAATAATATATAACTCATATATTATTGTCTCAAAATGTAAAATTGTCCGTCTTACAATTGCACCTACAAAAAGATGTGCCGCTATGAAGAGAACCAGTATGATGTTGTAGGAATATGCCAGGAGCACCCACATTGTTTGAAACATTGTTTGAAACATTTTCACAAATTAGGTATATCCTCCACATGAACTCTTTGTGGATTTACGACGTAAAATGGAATTCAAATCCAGAGGATTATTTGTTTTACAGTTTCCCAATAATTCAATTTTAAAAAGTTTCAATCTCGCAGGGATTTTCGCAATCGTTCACGTCAGTTTAAATAGATCGGATGAGCACAAAAACAGGAAACTCTATTTTTTTTACGCTCAAGGTAATCATTTTCGTCTCAAACGACAAGGATTTCCGTTTTGAATTCAGTATGTTTTGCTAGTCTAGTGGAAACAGAGATACAAAGTTGCCTACATGTTAACGTCAGCGTTGGCGGTTGATGTACTACTGTCACTGGTTCCTCCACAAAGACGCTTTACTACTACCACTACTACTGTTACACTGTTTATTTTTCGAACATATAATATTATGTAGATTGTAGACACATGTATGCATAGAAAGGACACGTTGGGCTTGTATGCATTAAAAAAGTTTGTCTCTTTAAATCTCAATTTCCTTCGTGAGCGGAAGGCTGGGCTTGAGCTGCTGCGGAATGATCTAAACATTTGCATACAACAGATATATTTAGACCATAAAAAGAGAAGCTCGTAAAGTTTTGAAATCTTTGGACGCTTGTACTTCAAGTAATGTCATTTTTATATGGTGTGTGGTGGTGTGGTGTTCTCGCTCTAGTGCTACTATATATTTACTTGCTTGCACTGACATACTGCACTGAAAATAAAAATAACCCTTTCATTTCATACATATTTATATGTTTATTTTTCATCTTACATTTCATTTCATTCAAGCTGCACTACATATATTGACGCTTCATTCAATGCATATTAACAAAATGTGTAGTAGAGTGCGATTTCCAATTTGATATTGTTCATGATTTACAATGGCAGTTTAATTGGAAATGTGTGTACCAAAATTCCAAAAAGCCAAAGTTTCATCTCTCAAGTGTAATGAAAGCAATATCTTTTTCTGTCTGACTTTTTTCATAGTTTTCATGACGTCGTCGTACACGTTTCATTTGAGGAAAGAAAGAACAGAGCACATTTTCCTTCTACGTTGTTGGTCCTACCAGATCCAGCAGATCACCAGATCTTACACCATCATCATCAGATTCAGTTGTTATTTTTGGGGTTTTGCATCCATCCATTCATGCGTTTATATATGTGTTCCTCTGTTCTTTTAGAAGAAAAACAAAGGCATTTTTTTGTTTTTTTGGTGTTTTCTGGTCTTTCATTTTTCTTTTACAAAAGAAAATTCAAAACGTTGCATCATTACTTTTGTATGCATGTAACCAAACATGTATATATTTAAAATTCCTNGAATTTTGCTTATTATTATTATGGGTTTATCTTTCGTAAAACCTTTATGGAAGAAAAAGTAGCACATTCGTAAATTGTACTCATTTCCCATTCTCATTAATATTTATATGCTAGGGGATGGTTTAATGTAAACTTTTTCCTCTTTTATCTCTCATAAAGAACAATGCAGTTGCTGTATTTTTATTTCCAACTACATCGTAATAAAAGCGAGGAAACGAGAGATTATAAACCGGAACACTTTTGGTCTCTACTTTCCTTCTTTTTGTACGTTTCGGATGAGAATCTCATCATGAGATAAAATAAAAAAATGTATGAATACGTTTGCAGTTGAGGCCTGCAATATTGTCAAGTTGCTTACTGTTTATTGTTGGTTGTTTTCGATTTTAGATGGAAAATTATCATACACAAGAAACTGATAAATTAATGGCAAATCAATATGAAAGCCTATAGTCTCAAATGTAAATCGCAAATGCACTAACGAGTTTCTCTATCCGTGAAACCACTGCCCACCACCTACAGATAGCGTGCTCATAATATAAATGTAGTCGCGTTTTGGTGTGGGTTGTTGTTGTTTTAATCATAATCAAGCCGAGATATTATTCCCAGTGCGATATTATTTGCTTTAAGGCTTGTTCGCTAATACCCACACTTACTTTGGCAAACCGACAATACATAGAGGTGTGTGCTGTTGTGTCGATGTGTATTATGTGCGAGGAGGAAGTAAAAAAAGAGCTTATGTTCCATTTTCAGCGTTTCATCTATAATTAATCAGGTATTATGCCAGTGCCACATGAGACAACAACCTTTTTTGTATTCACTTTCCAGAGCTACTAGTTCTGGTCGACTCGAGTACTACACTGGATCTGGATTGAGCACAAGTGCCAGTCACGAAACACATTAGCCGTTGCATAACATATTTTGTATTACCCAAGAAGACAAGGGATCAACCAACGAACACGAAGAGACGGAGAGGAAGTTGCGCTATATTACGGACGAAAGGAAGTAGTGCGAGCTACGATAACGAATTGCAAAAAAAACTTATTATTGCGCCTTTATCTGCCAAGTTGGTTTCGTACCAGTCAGCCAGCCAGTTAGAGTCGGTTCCATCCGCATTGTTCCAAGCTTCAAGGCTTTATTTTATTCCAGTAGTGGCAGTCGGCAGTCTCTTCAGACTTATTTCTAGAACAACTTTCCCAGAATGATGAGGATAAAACTTTGAGCGTAGAGAAAAAAAAACTAAAAGAAAGTTTTAGCCGGAAGAATTAAGTGGTTGTGGAAAAATCAACCCACCAGCAGCTAGATCCTGAAATCAAACGAGATTCATAAAATGTCTTACACAAGTAATCCAAGTAATGATGCTACTGCAACAACTTCAACAACTACCGCTGTTGCTGCAGGAAAGAAGAAGCAACATCCGAAAAAGGATCGTCCGAGTAAGACTCAGATGAAACAGTCATCTTTGGAAGTTAATGATATCACACTGGGGAGACAGGACTCGTGGAGAAAAAAGATATGTGATAGGACTAGACGATCCAGGAGCACGGAAGAAGACTGCGGTGACAATACAAATGATTTATCCAACAACGCTGATCTTATTGAAGAGAGATTATATTTAGGTACTTTCATCAATAATTATAATGTCAAGACAAGTCGCTAAAAATAGCTCTAATAAAAAATGGCATATGTTGTTTTATATGGAAAATGTTGAATAATGAATGCTGTACACATCTACTGCCGTAATGCATTCTTATTATTTGCTCTACTTTGAGCAACATTTTCTCTCTCTCTCTGTTTTATGTCTAACATGTTATGTAACTTTCACTCCATTTCTTTCACTTTTTCAGGCAGTAAAGACGCGGCCTGTGATATTCGATGGTTAAAACAGCATTCAATAACTCATATTCTGACGATCGATTCCTGTCCTCTTCCCAATAAAATTACTGATCTTCCATTTGTTACAACGAAATACTTACAACGTGAGTTTAATGTACAAAATGTTAATGTTATGTTTTCATTTATATCTAAAATTAAACTAATAATTCTTAGTATAACTTTAATGTTTCCATTTTGAACATAATTTTCTCATGTATTATGCATCAATTCTGTTTGTAAGTAGAAAGAATGTATGTTATGCATTATGCATGGCATTATTTTTTTCCATTATCTCTAACTATGATTTTGGTAACAAACTTTTTGTTTCAGTAACGGACATGCCCCAAGAGGATATACTACATTATTTTGACAGTACAAACAAGTTTATTCAGAATTCTATTTGCAACGAAGACTTTTCCAAAAACATACTAGTTCACTGGTAAGAAAAATTTAATAATTTTGTTCATCTTCTATATATATATAGATGACCATTTTTTCTCAACTTTTCCCTGTATGTCATACAAAAATTATAAAATGTTATAAAAATTGGGTATATCACTGATACGTTTTTTATGTATGATTTTGCATACAAGGAATTTGTCAAGCTCAAGCTTTTAGTTTTTAATAGAAAAGTTTTACAAACTCGCTTACCATAACGTGATTTCACTTGCGTTTTTTATGTACCACCCTTTTCTTTTCACCAAATACGACAGAGAAGAAAAAAAAATCACTGCTAATTCTGCTTTTATTACTCCTTTATAGTTATTATGGCGTATCACGCTCTGCAACTATAGTATTAGCGTACGTTATGCACAAGTACAGTATTTCCTTAGAAGAAGCCCTTGAGAGGTATATACATAAACTAAAAAACCTCATTCATGTTTATCTTTAAGTTATTTATTTATTATTTCAGTAAATCCTTTTTATATAAAACGATCACAGTGAGATGAATGTATTTTTAACTAACTTGTCATCCACTATGCTCTGGTATATGTAGATTAACAAGTAAGAGGGATGCCATTGGACCAAATCATGGTTTTCTATCTCAGCTGAAGCTTTATGAAAAAATGGGGTTTCAGATTGATAAGAACTGCCCAGCATATAAATCGTTCCGGTTACACATGGCAGCGCTGAAGGTGAAATCAGGTAGGTAGTATTTACACATACATTATTCATGTGATCGTATCTCAAATGATAATTTCCCAGTCAAGATTTTATGGGAGCACTTGAATTGAAATTGCAGTGAAAGTGATTCCGCCACCATATACAGACATAGTACGACCTGATCCTGGGGTATTCTCGGTGCGGCCTGAACCTGCTGTCTATCGCTGTAAAAAGTGCAGGCGGATAGTTGCTTCAGGTAGGATTATGTGAATAATAAAATGCAACATGTAATATGATGATGTAATTAAAAATTTATTATTCAGCGATCGTAGAAGAACAAGTTCTTTGTAAAAAGATGTATGATGTTCTCATTCTTCAGGAAGCAACCTTTTAGTTCATAAGGAGGGGAAATCGCCACGTTGGACTGAATCCCTCTACGAGAAGGACGAATCAGATTCAACAGTGTCAACTTGCAATCAAATTTTCTTTATCGAGCCGATTATCTGGATGAAGGAGGTTGGACACAACTTGCAAGGGAAGCTGCATTGTCCAAATACACTTTGTAAGAGTAAATTGGGGTCATTTTCTTGGGTCTTGGGTAAGCTCAAAATAATTATAATAAAATCTATAGGCTATATAGGCGATTTGTTAGTAATATTGTGCCGTTTATTTTTTACAGGATGCTTATGTCCATGTGGAGCTAAAGTACAACCAGCATTCTATCTAGTTCCATCAAAGATTGATAGGTCAACGTCTGTTTTAAACTTACAAATCACATTATAATTATTTTTAAAATTAAGGTATTTTATAGCAAACACCCCTCAGATTTGAGTCGGGAGCACTTAAGTTGATCCCTTTATGTTAAAATGTGAAAATGACCTGAAACGCGGGTTTTCGAAAGATCTCGTCCGAGGAATCTTGAGAATTCTAACCGGAGACTTTCCTTGAATAACAAACTGCCGAAAGCGAAATTATCAGGATGGCAATAGAACGTTGTAAAATCAGTTTATTTTAAAAAATTGCGATGACCGTCATATCTCATAAACGGTATAAAACTATAGTAAAGCGTGTAGGTCAACTCGACAATCAACTTGTCAAATTACAACGATTCATGCAATAAACATTTTTTATGCCAATTTTACCACGTTTCAGGTCGTTTTACGTTTTAACTCATGGGGGTCACGGGGGTACGAGTTAACAACCCGGACTGGTACTACCATTTTATTAACTCTTACGATCAAGGGCTTTCTCTATTGATATATTGGTCGACCCGGCACGATTTTGCATTGGAGTGGGTACGCTATACCCGACCCAATATTTTTCTTGAGGTTAATTCTTCTTCTTTCTCTTTTCTGGTGTACAACGTGTGTAGTATAAATGGTAAAATATAATGTATTTTTGGGCATAATGTTACAAATTGTAAGCTGCACGAAAATTAATTACATAAAAAATTTAAAATCAATTAGAATATACTTGTCTTTCATTTGACAAGTGATCATTTAATAATTTTAACGTGTTTGGAGACTTTCACTTGTAAATTAAGTTATGTGATGTAATACGAACAACGAAATGAATATGTATAAATGCTTCAATTGTGATTGCTAAAATGTACAAAAAAGATAATTTTATTTATTTCAATATAGAGTCCGGGATACATGTAAATCATGATAGTCCATAAAATATTTGTTCCTCAAAACTAATGAACCTACCCCAAAGTAGATTTCTGTGTTTCTAGCTCTAGCATTAATTATTAATCCATTCTTTAAAAAAACATTATAAGAGTGTGCTATCATGAATCATGATAACAACAACAGATTAGTCGTCGAATTGGGTAACATTGTTTATAGATGTTAGAGATACTTTATGATCGCACTAGAAAACCTTGCTATAAATGTTCACGATATTATTCTTCATCTAACATAAATATCTATATTACAATGCGTGCATCATTATCAATAAAACCGTTTACATAAGTTAATCACGTATAGTTGCGTTCGTGCGTTGTATTTACGCTTAAAAATATGGAACACCATGATGTGTTCCTGCAATGCGAAATGAAGCTATGGATTGTCTGGATCATGTATTTTTTATTGCTTTAAGTTAAGACTATTAACGACCCAATGAAAACAACAATTCCAGACCACACATCTTTTGGCTATTTGAGAGATAATCAGTACTACGAATCAGATTGAAACGATAGCACAATTCAAGAAATCTATATTCCCATCCCATTTCACCAGATCTTTTTGTATAGTTCCAGCGAATGCGATAATTCATACAACTCAATGATTCTTAAAATGACTAGGAATGAAAATTAATATTTAAATCAAAATGAAGCACACTTGACATCTACACTAACGTTCATATTACACTAAATGTAATATAAATTTTCTTATAATAGCTTTACCTATTATGCCGTTTATCCCCACAGTGTGGTCAGCACACGCTTATCCATAGAAAGAGAAGGGTACAAAGGTTTACTTACGACGTGCGTACAATAATATATTTCTGTTTTACAAGTTTAGTGCAATTACATAAATAAGACTGCCCAATACGAACAAAAAAAATTCGCTTAAAACACTGTCAGTCCATGCAAAATTGCAACATTTGGTTTGGCGTTTGGACTGGCTTCTTCCGAAGAGAAAGACTATGTTGCTTGCTTGTCAATATATATTTTTAAAATCTATTATCTACGCTTTGGAAGCTCCAATTCTACCCACTACTTAAAGGAAGTATCTTGTTAGGCATCTTCATCCATGCAATTTCTTGCTTTAAATCTAAAGGTAAACAGGAGATGTCTGCTTTCTCTTGAATTACTTTAAGTAGACAGAGAGTTTTCAGGCTTGGTTCTAAAAACAAATAAAGACATTCGTAAAACAAGAGTTACACATTCATATCTGCTAGAATAGTAGTAAATCAATTATTATTATTAGTGTTTGTTGTTAATTACCCATATCAAGAATGAACATGTCGTCGTGATCAATTAGATTTGTCTCTTCATTCATATCCGCATCTGGGCTATCAGCAGCGACGGAGTGATCCGTTGGCACCGGACTAGTTCCACCAAAGAAGAAAACTCGGTTGTCTAAAGTCACGCAGCCCTGTCGTCGCCTAGGCTTGGGGCCTGTCCCATATGGTGTCAACGTTTTCCATTCACCAGTTTCTATATGTATGTAAGCTACTTCTTTAATCTTTAACCCCACTTCAAAGCAAAAAATATATTCACAATAAAATAACTATAAGTTCAGAACATACCTGGATCATAACGGTAAAAATCATTAAAATGTTCATCTGTCAAACCATTGTAACCGAAGCCAATGTAGAGAAATCCGCCATACATAACTATTAGAATAAACGTCCCACATTTGATATTACACAAGAACATATATTTGATCAAGTCGTAAACTACTACCTAAAAATCATATAGATTTCTTACAAGCAGAATGAGAGCGTCGTCCTTCAGGAGTGTCGCCCATTGTTTTCGGACGAAACCATTCTTGTCTTTCGACGTCCAGACAAACTAATATATTACAATATTTTTCAGATCTTGTATGAAATGGTCCGTGCTGGTCACCTCTGCCACCGAAAACTAACATGTAACGGTCCAAATATACAGTGGCCGTATGAAAATCACGGAAAAACGGCGGTGTTCCCTGATAGTAAATACCAAATTCTTAATTGTTTTCTTTATTTCAGACATGCTGCAAAATTTCCAGCAAAAATTAGGGCTCTTACCGCGGTTGGAACAAATGACCACACTAATGTATTAAGATCGAGAGCATATACATCTTGAGAAAACAATCCAATTTCCTCTTCATATCCTGCGGGGTTAAAAATTTCATTTAGCGGTGTTCAATTAATTATTTTAAAAGTTTAATGAAGGTAAATAGAGAAAAGTGAAAATAAAATTACCTCCAAATATAAACATTTTATTACGAATAATTATATTTAAAATAATATAGCATATATTATGATGATCACAATGTAGACATTTATATACAATAAAATTATCAAAGTAACTTCAATTATTTCTGGTTGTTACTTACCACCCCACAGGTATATATAGCGGTTATAAGCAACACAAGTGTGTCCATATCTTTGGAAAGGTACTGAAGGACCAGGTTCAAAGGTTAAAATCTTCCATCTAAATGTTTCTAATTAGATACGAGCAAAAATTACGCAATGGTTAACCGATATTTTATACAGTGGATAAATTATGTGCTCAGAGGGACCTAAAATACCTGGGTGCAAAATGTGAACATCAATAGGCCTTTGTATAGAATAATTTTCGTCTGTACAATATCCTCCAAATGAGTAAATGGTGTGACCTACGACAACTGCAGCATGATTCACGCGTTTTGGCCCGCCTTCAATATGAACCGTCCAGTGCATCTAAACGAACAAAATCATAAAATCTTTATAGAGGTTTCCGGTTTACAATGGTTTTGGAAAAATCATCAGAAAATTTATATACCACCTCTATGACATACCTTTGTATCTGATTTCACAGTCTTCTAAAGTAGAAAACAACACAGTTTTGGCTTTACGTCTCTCAGTGTGCTGCAAATGGACAATTTGTGACAAGCAAACTTGTGTCCTTCACAGCAATGTATTTTTAACACACAATAATTAAACAGCTGACAATTCCCATTCTCACATAACTTTGACTGCCTTGTCACTTGCCAATATAGCTTAGGGCATTTTTATTTAAATGTAATTTAATACAAATGACAAATTATTGTATCAGTAGTAATATTAATTTTTACAAAAATTAACCACAATCTAAAGAAATTTAAAGGAGATTGTGTAGAATAGGTCTCCTTAAAAAATATTAAGCCTTGTCCCGTCGTCTCTGGTGGGAGTTTTAATCAAAATAAAAAATTCCTTTATCAACTGAATTCTTCTTTGATAACCAATCCAATCATTCTAAATATAGAGTTGACTAAGGAGACTTTTAAGTAACTAACTTTACAAAAAAGACTTTTAGCGAGTGACACAGATACAGGCATGTATTGTGTTGTTTGTGTACATTGCATTACGCTACTACTACTGCTGCTGATGCATTTATTGTATTAATTTTATACACCTCACTTTATTATTACCACGTACTTTCGCAATACCCCTTTACTTTACCGATTGACCATATGATGATGTGATTTTGGTATATACATTACATACCCTCGATATAAATATTATGGTTTTTTAGATCACACACATCTCTCTCTGTCTTCCTTCCTATTTTATCATCTACACAACCAAAACAAAAAAGTAAACAGAGACAGAGACGCTAGATTGTACACGCTGCACTTCGATCCTGTCAACTTCCACAACAACAC
>JAITYZ010002490.1:0-11026 GCA_027744595.1 Paronellides praefectus
CTTAATGCACACTAGCGACATGCCAATTTTTGAAAGTACTTTACTCTCAAATGACTTAATCGAATCCCGTCAATATTCATAATTTACTTCATGTGCTTTGTATTTCAGATGGAATAATAAGAATTTTAAAGATATATACCTATGTAACTAAAGTACATGTTGATCTTTAGTGCATGTGCCAAGCAATTAGTCTAATTGAATTAGATCACAAATGTAACGAAGACATTTATGCATATTCAATAACAAATGAAAGAACATAAATTTCAAGACTGGCAACTAAAGTTATTGATACAATTAGTACGTTTCCGTTAGATACACAATCATAAAATTTATCACAAACCTATTTAAACTTATTTTACCTTAGCCGACGATGAGACTGCCGCCGTCTCCCGTTCAGACGAAGATTCCGGCATTTCTATTGTGTTCTCCGTGTCTGGTGAGCTGGGACTTGGACTTGTGGTACTGAATATAGCATTAAAAAAGTACAGCATTAAGTACATTAGCATCAAATTTAATGATACTGATCGTTATTTGATGAAAACTAAACTACAAACTGTTTGTTTTAAAACTACAAAAGTTCACGTCCTTACTTACCCTCCTCCTCCCCCTGCGTTTTCACCACGATAATCTGCAAGCCTCTCGGCTGCAGCACTACTTTCAGCCGCTCTGCTTTTGCTCGATCTCTTCATTTATTTATGAACAAATGTGTAATCAAATATTTTCTGAACTTTTTGTAATAGTTAATTGCACAAGGAGTGTTCAACCAAAACAAAACACAATTTATATATGGGAACGTTTTAACACTTTGTTTCTGTTGCTACTGCTATTATTCTTACTGCACTACTTTAACAATTTGTAGTACCACATGGTATTGCTTTTTGCTTTGTTTGTTGTTATACATAGGTATATTGTTCATACCTTACACTGAATCATTTTGAATCCGGTTTAACAATCACTATAAAAGTCAAGTTGAAAGTGTCCAGTTTTTATTAGTTTCTCCGTTTTATCACTCAAAAATTCTTTAAACAGACACCAGTTATTATTAGTATTGCAAATAACATATTCGTAATGAATAGTAACAATAACAGTCAGTAGTAGACAGTAGAGGAATTTTTACTCTGCGTTGTTGTTTTCCTTAGTTTCTGTAGAAGTGCATACTTTACTTTTACTTAATTGTTGTCTTCTACCTAGAAGACTCTCTATAATGGCTACATACTTACAAAAGGTTTCCAAAAAATCTTACATGATTTGTACTTATTAGTTAGCAATTAGTTTATTATAAAAGTTTTTATCGCTAATGTGTCATTTAAAATCATGAGTGCTTATACTTTAACACTGGTTTAATTAGAACTGCGTCAATGGATGTTTTTATACTGTCACCCTGCTTCGTCCGTCCGCCCGTTTACCGATTTAAAAATAAAATGGCATAAAGGTACAAATATATGGTGACGAAGTATAAGCCTTCTTCTAATTTTCAAACCTCTAAGTCAACTCCCTCAGGAATTAAGGAGTCAACGTCAAGCACGTTTTCACTCATGTATGACGTATGGGGGAATAATATTATTAATGCTTTAATAACTGAAGAAAAATTCAATATTAAACTAGATTTCACATTAAGTTGCATACACTATTACTTAAGTTGTCAGTATCTTGAGCTCTTGAATTTGAAAAGCTACATGTAGTGTTATAGTATAATAGTAAAATGAATTTGATTTAGCTTACAGAAAGGCAGACTATCGGTTGCTCAAAGAGCACAATACTAACAATAATAACCAATGAAGTAAAATATTAATCCTGAATCATTCACAAACCCACACTAAATTTTTGTCGTACATAAGTCTAAATATTGTTATAGTAAGAAAAAACTTGATAAAATCTAAAAACGAACGGACAGATAAGGCAATGACGAAGTATGATGATGGACCTGTAATTGACTGCGTATTAATGTACCGTCTACACTCTTCACCATATAATTATCCAAAAGAACCATTGTACAAAATTGCGATGTCATTTATAAAAAATACACCATAAAACAGGAAAATGGCATATTATGTGACGAACAATATTATGCTATCCAAGTATCGTATACTCAAACTTTAGAACAAAGGCTTGTGTATCGTTAAGAGTTATTTAAAGGACACTTTTGTAACACGCCTACCCTCGAGAGGAAATGGTTTAGTTGAATCGTGATAGAATAAATTTAACCGTTGAATAGGAATCTAAATCAACTTTTAAAAACATTAAAGTAATGAAGGTCATGAAAGTTTATATCTAAATAAAATTAAGCTTGTCAGATAAGACCATTCTTCGATGTCAGTTATAATTTTACCAGTGCTTTGACAATGAAATAAATATATTACATTCAAACCATGTTTATGATGACAGCAGAAAAGATTAAAAAATATTTTTTTTCAAATTAAATAAGGCGTTTTCATAGAATATTACTGTTCAAAATATGTTGATAACCATTCTCTTGTAATTGCGCTTCCTGCTTAGTTTTTTGTGGAACAATTTCTCCCCGCTAGCAGATGTATAAGTCATACGAAAGGGTTGTTGTGGTTATGTACGATGTTTGATTTTATTTTTTAAAGTAAAATAGGTGTAAAGCCGTGATTTTCAGCCTGGATCGTTTTGTACTTTTTCGACACCTTTTCCCGCAGTAGTCACGATTGCTGGTTTAAACCGTTGGATCTCAAGGTCGGAGAGAACCCTTCCAGAATTACCCAATTAAGCTTAAAACACTTTCACAGGGTGCTAACAATAAGTAGCAAAACATGGAACATGACAATCGACTGTTGACTGTTAAACTTGGCTTCTTTGATGATTAATTTCTCTGATATTTTCATTACATTTTCTTGGTTCCCAATAATAATTTTAAGTTATTTAGCCTAAATAAAGTTTTGTCTCACTATTGTTATCCTCATGTTCAGCGGCAGAAGTTGCTGCTATACTTCTTCCACTACCGTTGTGTTTAATGATTAAAATTGTTATTTATTCGTTCAAAATAGTTATTCCTTTGTCATTTGTGTTTGTGAGGATCATGTTTATTCGTCCTCCTCTCCACCTCCACAGGAACATCATCATCGAGAACTAAAACTGATCTGTGCCTTTCTCCTGTTTTTCTTTATTTCTTTCTTGCACACAAAAGAGCAAGATACAAAACACGACAAAACAACACAGCCACTACGACTACGACTACTACTATGCCTGCTTTACTGGAGAGCTATGATGATTTTATGATCATCGCGATGACGATGATGTTCAGAGAAGTACGTGCTGTTCTTGGGAGGATGATATGATGAATAAGAAGAAAATTGTTGTGAGTGAGGATAATAATGGTTGAGATGAGAGGATGATGCTGGAGGATGCGAATGAGAGATGATGATACCACTACTTCCACTACTAAATTTTTTTCTCCTGGTATTTTTACTACTACAAGCACTACCACAAGAAGAAGAGTAGCAGTCACCTCACCACAACACCAACCACCAACACAGAACGTGTATCGTAAAAATGTATACATTCATCTACAATGCATTGCATGGAGTTTATTTAGGACCGCTTTATCAGCGGTTCCTTTATTAAAAATATCAGTTTAGTCCGACGTCCGTTCACGCTCTCATGGTCATACCACCGTACACAGATTTGTTAGTAGTAGTATTAAGGTAGTACACATTGACTCACGAGTTATTGTCCTAAGATACGTTAGGGGAAACACTCGGAACCCTTACCATTTCCAGCCCCTACTGCCATTTGTATTGTATTGGTTCTTTCCTGTTTGCCTTCCCACATAGGGAATTCCAGGTTCGGTCTTGTTAGTTCTAATGTAAAATTCCCCATGTGGGAAGGCTAACAGGAAAGTACCTTTGTATTTCATAACTATCTTTAAAACATCTTCGTTCTTTGGCGCGTATTCAATACCACGGTATCAAATCAGCGGTCCTTCGTTCAACCTTACACGGGTTTATTATTATTAATAATATTGTAAGGAGTCATAATATTCTAAAATTCTTTTCTGTTAAAAACACGCATCAAAACTCGTAGTTGTACTACGACTGTCGTAATATCATATCACTCACTACCATCATCATCGCAATATCACGTACACAGTACGTATTATGTGAAATGTGTATACGACGGAGAAGAGGGGTGAATGGGTTCTTGTAATTTTTGGCGTACATGAAATACTTGCGTTGTTGTTGTAACAATAAAAGAGAAACCGGAACACAGTTACATGTGAAATCATGAATCACAATAGATCATATATATTATCACGTCAAGAATCATGAGGATGAAATGTCTGTGAAAGGTGTATGCATATAAATATGTATTTACTTTCAGTTTTATTACGAAACCCTCAGCGGTTCCCGGATAGCCATCAAGTCTGCTGTCCGGCTATTTACATCGTTTAACAGATTTTCGTCAAGTTTCATACAGAAATTCAAGGGGAAAGATCTCGAATCATCATCATTTTCAGCCCTGCGGTATCTTTCACTGGCGGGTAGAAATTGAAAACCACTCATGTTAAAGATGTCCATTAAAGCATACAATGAGAAAAAAAATCAGTCGAAAGGTCTCAATGAGAAACAAGTGTTACTTTTACCCCAAAATCCAACTTAATCAAAATAACAAAAGTATCTCTTGGCCACATACGTTAACCGAGTTTAACGAAAATTGCTAAACACATAACTAGAACATGAAAGTCTTCAATCAACCCTGCATAGTTTTCATTCTGGGTGGCTTGAGAAAATACTTGCGTTGTCATTACAACCAACCACAAAAATGAATCCAAACTTTCTTAGAGCCAAATTATATGCTTACCAACTATTTAATAATAATATGGTTCATATGCTTCATATTATGGTCATCAAATCAGCGGTCCTTCTTTCTCCCTTACTAGGGTTTATTGGATCTCATTTCATCTAAATCTCTATATTTATGCACATATTTAGTCTCGTTTTTTGCATGAAAATGTTATGCTGGTCCCATTTTTTCTTTATTTGTTAGGATGAGGTCATCAGCTATTTTACGTTATCTTTTCATGCAAAAGATTTGCATGCAAAAATATGCACCTATCACTTTATTTAGTATGAATCCTCATTAAAATGCGTTGAACTATATTATTTAACTGTTAAATTCCATTAAATAAACATTCTTCAACAAAATCGTATTTACAAAATACCAATTGACAACCCTGAAAAAAAGTCACTGCCACAACCATTCCATAAGAGTACCAAAAACTGTCAATGTCAACTTTTATAAAAAAACGAAAAAAAACTTTGAAGGATAATTATCCGATAATGATGCAATTGGTGCATCTTCAAACTTTGTTTTATTCCACGCTGTCGCTGATGTTGAATTAAGTAATTGCTCTATGCCCTTTTTCTACTTGACCTAATAACTTATAATTACTCATTCTATGCTTTTAATAATCGGGGAATACATTTTTATGACAAACGATGTGGTTGCATAAAAATGAAAGGTTAACAATGCACAGGAAAGGATCATGGCCAGATAACTAAGTTTACAACAGTATGAACAAATTTGGTAATGATCGAAACCTAATAATTTGTGGTGTCAATTTGAAATACGGTCACCAAAGACTGGAATGCTCAATTGTATCATGTATGGGCATTGGACTGGTGTTCACCCGTTTCTTTGTAAAAAGTTATGTCACCTGCCGTAAAGTCATTTTTTCGTGCATGTTTTTTTCTTGATTTTTACTAAAAGAGTTCATCCACTTGGGAAACTGTACAATGTTTTAATCTCTCTAATTTTGCAAGTAAATTCATCTCAATGTGGCAAATCTTCCCCACCTTCCGATGTTCACGTCTTCACGTGCGATATAGAAATTAAAACTAACGCTAACTTTGTGATTCACAAGAAATTCTCATGATTTGCTTTTTCACATTTCGTAACTTTTTTATTTTTCTCCTTCAACATTTCCCATCAAAGTTTTTATAAAAGAAAGAAAAATTATGGAATCTTCCATGTTCTTGAACACTAATGCAAAAAAAATTCACGCAGTCATTTCGTAGCGAGAGAGGTAAATATAGCAAAATTTCATTATTTTTTGGAAATCAAGTTTTTTTTATTAGACAATCATTAATTACGAATGCGAAATCGCAATGATTATAGGGGAATAAATGCAACTTTCAAGTAATTATTGGCGATACCAAAGAACGTCAATTTTTTGCAACTAGTGTACAAAAGAATTTATTCAGCAAATCTAAACATTATTTCCGTATTCGCTTTTATTCTTCTTCATTTAACTTGCTCTTGAGAACAACCTACTTAACTCCACTCTGTATTTGTATCTGTCACTTTCTGTTTGTAAATGTGAACATTCAAGTGGATTGAGCATGCTTTAAAATAAACCCCTAACGATATCTGTCATATTTAAACCCACATTAGAAAAGCTAAGTTTAAAAAAATATGGAATTTGTTTGTGCAAATGTGGGTATTAACCTGCATCCATATCTTTAGATAAAAATGAAAGTCTGAATTCTTGCAGATATGGGAGCACTTTGCATCAACTCAACACATTAGAACAACGAAGACAACTATGATTTATTTATTTTATATTATTTTATGTTATGTAACATAAAAAATGTACATTTTCCTTTTACCATCTTATAACCTTTAAAAGAAAATATACAGTATGGTTAATGGTTTACATTGTGCATGTAAAATGATCACAACACATCGTATCTATTTCCTAATTTCCGACATCCTCCTCAACCATTTTGGCGTGTGGGTGAGAAGGTTAAACCGCACCGCGCACGTAAGAAGAGAGAAAATAAAATTTATGGGCAGTTAAAATTGAGTACGAGCACGTATGTAAAATATATGGTTTTGCGAAGGGGAGCATGTACCTATTCATTTCATATTCATATTTTGCTGTGGTTGATTATGCACATAATAATTATAATAATGTTTCAGAAGTCTGGAATGTAGAAAAAGTTATAGTGTCAGGATGAAAGTATTAGGTGTCGAAACGACAGGAAAGAAGAGGCGTTTTACCAATAATTGTTTGTTATGCGAGAGAAAAGCTTGTTAAAAAAAGTATGACGCTTTCTCCGCATATCTTTCCACCGTCTTTATCAGTTCCACTTAAGTTAACGGGTTTGTTTGAGTTGCACAAGTTGATTTAAAATGCGCGTCAGCTTTGCCTTTGAAACCAAATTGTTCTTCACTTTAAAAAAAATTCAGAATTTTACAGAATAGTGAAATTTTCCACAGCATCTACTTTTCGAAAGAAAGGCAAGTCTCTGACACTTTGATCGAACCTTGTAACAAATATTATTTTATTACGCATTCTTTAAATTGATAAATATAAAATAATGTAAATGAGATAAACAGGCACAGAAAGGAATCATTTAAAATGCATCACGGTAATCCGCTTTCTACAACTGATGGTTTTAGTACCAAATTACCACTATTTGGCTGTATAGTATATAGAATAGAGATTGAATATTGATGTAATGTGGTTTAGATCTCTCTAAACAAAAAGGAAAGTCATCGTGTGTGAATTTCTCACTGTGAAGGCTTTTTATCACGCGGTGTTGTGAATTGCAAATACGTACACACATACCAACGGACCAGACACCAGAGCTTGTCGGGTCCGAGTCACCGATAGCATCCTGGTGGCAGGTCGCCAAATATTGGCCACCAGTGACCCTTTTGTTATTTAACTGCTAGTGGCCATGGATACCGGTCGCCGACACAAAGGCTTTGTTTATACAATGCCAGCTCTGTTACGTACATCGTAAGATTCGTAAGATTAGATAGCGATTTAGTGCATACTGTGTTGGGTGAGAAACTCGACTTTTAACCGAAGCATGTATATGGCTGAATAGGATACCTATTTTGGAGAATCAAGCTGGACTTCGTTGGTGAGTAGGTGCTTGTTTTGTAGGGCTGTTAAACTCTGTTTTACGTGTCTTGTACTGATACTGGAATTTATTATATTGTATCTACGCCATTGGAATATCATTGGAATATCTGAAACAACCTACGCTACGTGCTCTTTGTCGCTACGAAATGGGAACTATATACCAACGCTCATTTAAATGAAATTCAAGAAAATAAATTTCCTGTTCGCACAAATGAGGAAAAATGGCACCAAAACGGATGGATGAGTGCTGTATTATTTTAACGAAGTACCGGAAGTATTTATTAGAACTATACATGGTCGTTATATACCCGTCCGTTGTCGAAACGTTAGCATGGAACAAAGTCCATGTCCATCGACTGACAAATACCGTTTATTTGTGGGTGTTAGAACTGTTTAAATAATTAAGCCCATAAATATTACAAACTATCGCATCGGTTCGAGGTTCAAAATATTATGTACTTGTTTCTTCTGAATTTACGCATAATTTTCTTTCGCAACTTCTACATACGTATTAAAGTATTCAACGGTCATCATTAATGTAAAAAAAAGGTTGGTTTTAAACATTGTATCCAAGACTGACTTCATAAGTTGGTTGAAAGAATTATTATGACGGGTTTCACGGATGATATAAGTTGTTATTGTCGAGTAGGAGGAAGGAAGATGTGGTGGGGATAATGACGTGGCAGTGATGCCGTAGGTGGTATTGATTGTTTTAAAATAATTGTGGTGGATATTGATAATATGCTGGGAAAAAAACTTTAGGGACAAAACTCCCACTTCTCGCGAATTTATTTATCGCCAACGTGCATCGTTTAGGGAATGATTCAAGTAGACTGACTGAACACAAGTTGTGTCACAAACTACGTAACTACTGGAAGGGCATTAATACAACAGTAATCATTATCTTCATTTCCATACTTGATTTTGTTCACAGAGGTAAAACAAACATTTAAGAATATGTATTCATATATATGTAACAAAACAATAGAATAACATGAAGCAAAGAAGAAGATTGTAAGATTGGGGTGAATTGTTACTTGAAAATTCGGACAGGTTTTTAAACTACAAACCAGAAGCTATAAGCTCGATTCAAGCTCTTTTTAGTTTTTCACTAATTTGTATTGGTAACGCCGAAAACTAGGTAAAACCTTCAGGAACAGCCTTATGGGCGCAATTATTATTTTGATACGAAATGGAGATATCTGATCCCATTTATTTATAAATCCATGGAAGTTATTAGAGAATTTGAAATAACAAAAACAGCAAATCCCATATAGCAGGTTTGCAATAAAAAGATGTGCCCGGTCAGTGCCCGAATATATTTTTAGTCCTTCGAGGTAGTATACCAATTACGTTACGAGTCCCGTGAATATGGATGCTTTACAATCCGAAGGGTTGAAGAAGACTAACTTATTTTTTTCATATTTGTTATATTCAGTCAATGTTTGTCACTTGTCATTTCGTCTCAGCTGGAAGAGAGCTTTTAACCACAAGTTGCATTCATAAAATTAGTCAAACCCTACAGGAATTTCATCGATAAATTGTCATATACTTCCCATGTCTAAAGGTATGAATTCGAATTGATGTTAGACGCCATTGCCATTACCCTTAATTTAAGGGCCTCAAAGCGGTTGATTGAGTCTAACTGAAACTCCAAATATGATTCCTGGATTTCCCAAAGTGTTATAGGGAACATTTTCAATTTAAATGACTTCGAGACGCTGCAAGTGACATAATATGGGTTCTTGCTCAAGAAAAGTGCTTCACTTTCACCAAGCCAAATAAAATACATGTGAAAATGCATTGATTTTTACCCACTCCCACGAAGGAAAGTAAAATGCCATTGAGTAAAGCTGTTCCGGTTAATAAATAGCACACTAACAAGTTGCATCATGTATTATTTTGTAATACCATGTTAAAAACAAAACTTTTATTTTATGTCATGTTTCTTCATAGTAACAAGTAAACTTTTTTTAAAATGTCTATGACGCACACACACGTTATCTCTCCATACTTTTATTATCATATTAGGTTTAAATTACATTTTTAAAATAGATGCATTGTGTTTGAAATCACAATTATTACATATAATTACATGTAAAATAAATAAATAAGGGAAAGCGTACATGGATATTATATACCTGTGAGTAGATTGATTGTTTTATTTTCACTGATCTCATGATAATTGTTAACTCATTTTTTTCAACATTGGCGACTGCTTATATAAAACAAAGGGGTAAACTGTGTATATAAAGAAATCATTTTACGTTACTATCGTGCTATCCACAAGACAATCAACCTTGGCATTTACCAAATTACCTTTATTCCACACTGTAAAATGTCTCATAAATACTTAAAATCTAAGTCGCGTATGTACAACATTACGCATAATATACACAGTTGTCAAAACGAGCAATAATATTCATTGAACCGAAATAATTAAAAATTAAAATTTGTACTATTTCAACTTCACAATTAAAAAAAACGATTATCATTTTCGTATAATCGAGCACAACAAATGATTAATAATAATTCTGTTGATTAAGATATCTACGTAGACTTTTGTGAGCAACAATGAAATCATTATCTTAAGCAGTAATGGTGATTGAATTTACAAATTATAACATTGATTATGTTTTGTAGATGTAATAATTGTCAGCTTTATCTGATAAAGCATTGTGTAGTATTTATTTAGTGATTGTGTATTTATTTGTATGACTACAATGCTAACCTTACCGTGTACTGAATCAATCAAAATTTGTATCAAGGCAGATTTTTGCAACGTTAATATTTTCCTATTCTGTTCAAAATTGGTTGATGTAAGAGATTTTTATTTCAGTATTTTCATTTAATTTTGGTACTAGGATAAAATTATAAGTTTTAACATACATTACAATGGGTATATATTTTTCTTACTTTATTTCTTTCATAAAGGAAGGCTTCAGCACAAACCGTGCGTTTAAAATAAGATAATTTATGCCAAATTCTTAGCAGGAGGTACGCAGAATAATATCAACCACAAAGATTTGCCATTTTTCAACCTTCCTATTATGAGCCTTTCAGAAGTCCTCAAAATCACAATAAAATATATGTTTGCTCTTTACAATTGTAATGTGGCGTTGTAATGTA
>JAITYZ010002491.1:0-15247 GCA_027744595.1 Paronellides praefectus
AAATTGCATTTTTACCGATTTGGAAATGTCTTTTTGATCATTGAAATTGATTACGCTTTGTAGCATTTATTTCTTGCTGAATAGAGTAGTGGAGTGAAGGTGAGACTATTAATATGTCTTTAAATGTTTAAGTATGGGAGCCAAAACGAATGCCTCATTTCTAACCAGTCAATTGAGCCAAAGTACTTTCTTTTAGTTTGCACGAGAACAAGGTGCCGTCATCATTTTGGACATCACTGCTAAACAGCACAATAACGCAAATTACATTTACAACAAAATTTGCATTCTTGATATCCGCACCGATCACGTAGAGAGAGAGAAAGATAAAGATGACATTACATGTACAAAAGTCGGGCTTAAATGGGATGCAAGGAATAATAAGCTAAAACATTTCGTGCATCAAAATAATTAAATAATATTAAATACGAATATGGACAAAGAGGGAGAGAGATGTACGCAACGAGACTTGTCCTGTATTATTAGGGTAATCGTGATGACGACTATGATTCATTCTTTTGTCCTGACATATCTTCAGAATTGATTATGTGCAAACCGTTTGCACTGCATCAGCAAATCGACACACAACAGATAATAATATACGGAGTACACTCAAGTTCACGAATTTAAGATTACTGTCTCCCTAGTCGTCATTTGTTGCATGTACAATATGTACTGAGCATTATCGACACTTCACGCGGTCAAAAGCTAACTTCGTGCGACGAGGTGAATAATAAGCTCGCAAAACATGCTATATAAACGAAGCGAACAACGAGAAAGTGAATTGACTGTGCCTGTGGGATTATAAACAATTCTGACATTATCATTACAAAGGTGGCAGAATTCAATTTTCGATAAAAAAAATATACAGACGTACGGACACACAGACACAAAACAAAATTAAGTCCTTTTAACTACTTAACCCTAATGACGAATTTCTTTGAAAATTAAAAACAATAGAAAACCAATGAATATTCTATTAGATGTGTTTTATATGAATGATAATATCGTTATTACACATATTGCATACGCATTACTACCATTTAGATCAGCACGAAGATCTATCATAAATATCGGGGTCAAATGAAACAAGCTTGGCAATTTTTCTTGCCATGTCATCGTTGTTACACTGTCATATTATCATGGTTTGATTAAAACTTTGAAGGAAGGACACATCATTGCACAAATTACGCAGTAAGCAAAAATATAGATTTGTATTCTCGTAAGAAGATTGTTTCTTGCATACTCAAATATAAATACCTAACTTATTGCATTCATAAGGGCGAAATCGTAAATGCGACTTGTGCAGTGCATTGCCACGTTTCCGTGTACAAAATATAAAAGATTACCCATTGAAAAATAGGCGTATGAATAGATTTACAGGAGCAACGGACAGGCATCAAACGGCATAACGCAACGTTGCGCTCATGTCCAACTATCCAAATGGAAAATGTTATCAATTTTATTGACTGTGACAAACAGTTGTCAATCAAATATTGTGTTTTGTGAATGATGTTATAATTTTGATTGATTCACACCAAGATTTTTTACGTGCATGATCAAAATAATAGCAACAACTCGAATTAAAAGTGTAGGGTTATAATAACAATTGATAATACTGCATTGTGTTAGCATTAGCAATATATATATATATATATGTGTATATAAGCGTGAACTTTAACGTCACAAGCTTTTACAAATCAATTCTTGGAAGAGCTCTCCTTCCTTTTGCATTGTCGGTGCTACTACATCTTGAAAAATCTTGGCAGCAAAACTTCAAACAAGCTATACTTCAAACAAAGTACCCACGTAGTATACATAATTATACAAGGTTATAGTTGTTTTGTACGTACTTACGTATGCGTATGGACACGAATACATTTACCTGTACATACATATTTATATTTTAATGAGCATCGAGACTTCAACACTCTATTTCTATGATAAATTATAAATGATTCATGACTGCCAATGAGGATAGCATCTAATTTGTTATTCCAGAGCAGGAGTAGTTCTAGTATTGTTGGTATGTATAAATATACATTGCACAGAATCCTAATTGGAAACCGAATAGTGTTATTGTTTTTAATCAATTGATAATTATATTCTGACACACACTCCACAACAACAAATAATTAGAAAAACCATAAACATTCATACACCTAGCTACTTCTATTTCAACGTATCATATTTCTTTTCTTTATGAGCAAAATCATCTACATATACCTTCCTACCTATTATGTTTTTCTGAATTACTGTTTTCATTCTCTTAACAATGTCACTTATCCTAATTAAACCTGATTCAGCCAGATATATTTTTTTATAGTGCAGGTCTTACATCATATTTATTATGAACCCAAATATCCCGTCAAAATTTGCATGTGCACATTTATCGAATTATTTACTACTAGCTACCTTATTAGATTCACAAAAAGATCAATCAATGATTTTTGGGGCGTACAGTCCATGTCAAAGTGGTAATTGAATTTCGTACAAGTATTGTTAAATAGTGGATAATTTATAAAGATAATAGCAAACTGGTTTTTACTCTTTTCACATACATCTCTATTGTTTTCTTTACTATTACACAAATAACTTGAGTTGTCCCCAGATCATACATTCAAAACCTGGAAGGATGTATAGGTAAATATATGCATATTATATACAGTCTAAATTTGAAAGCAAAAAAAATTGCCATAAATTTGCAAATCGCGAAGATTAATATAAAAATATAGCGAACGGTTTGTGGTTAGTAGAGGATGAATTCCTCGGGTTGAGTGGGTGAGAAGTTGTTTATGACGATTTATCCTAGTATAAGTTTGTTGTGCTTCGAATTGTAATTTAAATTTGCAAATACACATGTGTGTAATGTACCTAATTTTAAAAAATTGGATTCTGTAATATATACCTAGTCTACCATTCACAAACATTATTGACCAAAAATTAACGATTTTGTTTATATGACCATGAGTTGATTCTTTGACACTTTTACATTTTTTTCTATTAATAAAATAGTATGCGTACAGTATTATATATATGGTGTAAATTTATGACTCATACATATTTGGTCATTTAAAAAAAATAACATGAGTATTATTATTATTATGTATTATTATTGTTTGACATCCCATCATACAATACGCATATATATTTCAAATTGAGAGAAAAGGAGGATTCATTAATTGACAAATTTATTTGAAACTCACGATGATAGATCACCAAATATGTAAATATTGAGCTGAAAAATTAAAGTATCTTAAAGTCATGTAAATGCTTTACGTGAATGGACAAGGCAAGGACTCGCGTCTCTTACAAGTTTAATTAAGCGAAATCAGTTGTCGAGAGAAGAAATCTATATATATTGTGTATTGTTAATAATAAGTGTGTTCATTTTGTGCGTACAAAACACAATGATGATTATGATAGGCACCACGCAAAAATAAAAGGATTTTCTCTAGGCCAGCAACATGATCTTGGTGGACAGCTGGGATGATGCCTTTTCACAAACATTTTTTTTTATAAAAAAAACCTTCAAATTGCATCTCTTGTGCTCTTCTGCCCTTTGTATCTGTTCTCGTTTCCTTATAGGGTAGAAACTTGTAAAGGTTTAATGATTGTGTGCATGCAATAGAATGCACACGTAATGTAATATATAATATAAATATATAAAATACATTGTATGAGAGGAGTATATATACAATATATGCATGATGCATGTTTCATTTCAATTCCCAAAGAAGAGCGATAGTCGTCGTCGTTCCGTTGTTGTCATGAACAAACGTTGAGCCAAATGAGCAGAGCGAGGCCAAAAAGATGTAGGAGGATTTACAGGCAGACTGCTTGCATTTTTCAATTTGTCTTTCAGAATGGTTTATAGACAGTTTGGTATATAGGTAAGTTTATATTATGGGTAGGCTGACTAATGACATTATCACACACAGTCATAATTTTAACACTACGTTTAAACAACTGATCGCTTCTTTTACCAAATTAACAATGAAAAATTTTTGAAGAGGGGATTGAAAACAGAAATCAGTTGATTGTAATTTTGAAAGTCTCGCACGCAGAGAGGGATTTAAAAAAAACGACAATAGATCATCATGTAATTGCTATAATAGTAGACGTTTTTTATCGATATAACAAACGCAGAGAAAACGGCTGTATGATAATGTGTGTAAAAGTATTTATCCGATATGTGTCACCAACGTAACGTCACACACTCTCTCATTTTGACAGCTGTTCGCGACAGAAGCCGTTAAACGGATTTATTTGTGGACTCTAATTTAAAAAAAAAATTAGAATACAATGCACGTAAATAGCATATTCAAATATGGGCAATCTACATTACTGTCCATCATTCCCCACCAACCAGGCGCAGACGCTAAAGTTACATACATATAAGCATGCAAAATTAATATAGTGATAATAATAAAATATAAAACAAAAACGTTCCTTGTACAACTTAATTATAACATAGAAAAATGAATTCATTTAAGAACTGCTGATTGGGTGTGTGTGGTGTTGCAAAAAACAATGTCAGACGAAGACGAACGTCAGCATGCCTTGTCATCGCATCATCATTGTCGTATCATTGTCAATATAATTAGTAAAAAGCTTAATTATAGTGTGATGTCGGTCGTTTGATTTTTATGGAATCATTTAATGCAAATGAATCATTCTTCCATGATTTCACGATGATGATGAAGAATTGTTACTGTGTGCGAAGGTTACTACAAATCTGTTTCATATATACATATTGACTGACTGATTGTGTAACTGAAAACGAGACATGCATACCTACTTTCCGTTGCTAGACTTTCATACATAAAAAAGAGCTAAAAAATTAATTAATTAATAATAATGATATGTGTATTCATATTCAAGCTGTTGTAGTAGGATGACGGCTTTTGTTTTATTTTTAGTTTCTTGCATGCAAACAAATGAAAAAGAGGTACGAAGGTAGGCACAGAAAACTGACTTGTTGTGCGCATACCTACAAATGTCATGCAATGTATTCCAAATATGACATAGCACATCAAATAGTTGGCCTTTGGTGATCACATAGCAATTATAGTTGATACAGTACGTAATAAATATTTGCGGTTAAAAAGCTGGCGAAGTGTGATACAGTGTATTTTCCGTATATGGAACTTACAAACACTTGTCAGCTAAAAGAATATATTTTTCATGACTTCATTGCGCACACTTTAATATTTATATTACGATGATGATGGCGTGATTCTTGATTGAAAAAATAAAAATGGACAAAAAAATCATGATTGCTGATGATGACCTAATAACCGTGAGCGTGATAAATTTATTTTTCTTGTCTGAATACACAATGACACTATAATGAAATGGTCAATGTTTAATAAGCCAACTCAATCGCTTTTAAAAAGGCGACAATCTAATGTGCACTAATGCAATATTAGGACCAAATCGGTATTTCTAGTCCGCAATTGTCCAAAATGATATTTACTCAGCAAACATTACATACGTTGCAATCTGTCTGCTGATAAAACGGAGGAAAAACATATTTCACTTGTTGCTTAATTAAAAGTAAAAAAGCTTTTCTTGAAGCTCCTCTATAGCTTTGTTATACTGTTGGATTTTTGAGAAACTGGATTATATACCAAGTTATACTATCGCCAACATGATTTGTACCCAAGTTCACGTTCCATAGATAGATAGATGATGCATGCATGCATTTACACCCACATTTTAACCACAGAGAACATTAGACATCGTAAAAGTGGTGTTATCTGTTTGAAATCGCAGATTTTAATTTTTTTTAAAGAAGTTTTATGACGCCTCTCTCAAATTTTCTCCGTCTCAAGCCTCTGTAAGTAAACATACAGAAAATGGGGTATTAAACTGCAGAAAATCCACTTTTGGTATGTGCAGACAAGCAATCGATATTATCATAATGCGATCAAAATTAGGTAGCACGACACAAACAAAATTAAACAGTTTTTTTGTGTCTTTTTGGCAATACATGTTTCTATTTTTCTGTACATGAATGTCTCATCACCTTCTTTGTGGAGGATGGATGACCATGATCACAAGATGGGATTTGGTCCACCATGTATTTACATACCTTATGGTGGTAATTTTTGATGTGGTGTGCAAATGAACTAGTAAAATCCATGTATAAAATGTTACAAACGACTTTGTAACTTTTTAACGATGGACCAATGTTTTGAAATTTACAAAAAAATTAGTTGTGATTGTGATTATGCTACTTATTGTTATGTACTCTCACCATCGGAACTCGGAACACACTGTCATCAATCAGTATCGACTTTTGATTGAGCCATCTTTTGTTGTTAGTTGAATGTAATAGCGACCAAAACCAAGTTGCTTTAAAAAAAATACCTACTACGTGCTGGTAGAAACCAACCACCCACAAATTTAGTTTTTAAATCCCTAGTTAGTACATTTCTGTACAGTTTAAGCAACATCAGTTAAAGCGTTCGTGAATGTGGCGCAAAATTACGGATAGTCAGACAAATTCTCTATATTAGTTTAAGTGAATGGCTTGTACAGCAGTCTTTAGTAATGCATCTGAAGCAGACAGAATGTTCTTGGCATGTTGCATATATTTTGTTATCGCAATGTGTCTGCGAATATTGTAAGTTCATATAGTAAAGTAAGTAGAAAATACATCCGTTTGCATTTTTTGTTGATCTTGTGGCTTGGATATTAAGTACAAGTACAACAGTCCTCATCTCTCGCTTCTATAGTTTGGCTTTTTATATGCTGCTGTCCTGTCTAGCTGATCCGTCTATTTTGGCTGGTGCGGCATTTTGCAATTCAATAGCAGAAAAAAATGGAGAAAACAAACAAGAAAAAGAAGAGGCATGATGATGATGATGATGATGATGAGAAGGGGATTATTTAGACTTGGATTCGTTTCCTTATATAGTAACGTTAAAGAAAAAAAAAGCTAAAAGAGGAAAGGTCATCTTATACACACCGTCATGCCCATGAATATATTAAGAAATAATATTAGTTCTGTACTATTATGCATTCCTTTCTTTTACATACAAACACAGATTCTTTGTCTAACTTTCAATCTTGGAATACGAAGATTCTTTAGAACTACTTATGAATGAGTTCGTTTTATTTTTACAATGCTTCTTTTTATTTTTATTATTATTCTCATTCACGTGGCGTAGAAGTGTACTTTAAACGTTAGAAAATATATGAGTATACTATTTGAATGTATATCAAGTTGATATTATCTATCAACACAGTTAAGCAAAGATTTTTCAAATCTGGAAATATTTCTTTTTATTTCAGCTTATAAATCAAATGATATGATATTTAATAAAAAATGTGCTATTGAATCTAAAAGAATCTAATGCCGATTTCTTCATTTCAAACATAAAAAGTCTGAGTTTCATGTATTTAGAAAAAGTATATTCAGTCAAATCTTTAATTAACAAAATATCAGAACTTTGTACATAATATTATGTGATGTTATAAATGTTTTTAAAAAATTACACGATACCTAAATGTATATATTTTTTGTGCAGCAGGGTTTAGTTTCGGTAAAATGGAAAAGAAGAGAAGAGGGAGAGAGCTTATAATAAAGCAATGATTTTAAAACTGATGTTCCCCACACAGGCGACAAAAAAGGGCATTCACAAATCCTGTTTTGTACTAGTTCATTTGAAAAGTTCCAATCAAACTAAGCCGAAAATCTGTTATGGCTTTACACATTTTTTCTCTCTTTTAATGCTTGTTCCTCCTTACATTTAATAGATAAGCATAGTAACAATAATATTAGCAATAGTGTCAGTATTAGTGTATTATCTTAATAATAATATTGAGTGGTTTCTCATTGTTCTTTTTTCTAAAGTGAAGTGTAGTAAATATGATGATGTTGATTCTTTTTCCTCTCTGTGTTTTCTGGTACACTTGGTGGTGTACTAATCTTGATGCAGTTTTTTTTATGATTTTGCGGTACATGCAATTAAACTTACATTAGTACAAGACATCAGCATTATTGTCATGAATATGATCAATATTACCATCTTCATCATTTAATTTCAGTACATTGTTTTCTTGTCTCCAATATTGATCTCTGCTTTTCCAACAACAACAACAAGCTTTTCGTTTATTTTTTTTTGTAAAGGTACCTGCTATAGAAGCGCACTGCTGTCTAATAAATATAACTTTATTACCATGATGTGCCAATATGGGAGTCGATCCTATAATAAAATCCATGGGATCAATGTCATCAGAAACATTAGGCAGAGAACAAGAAGACAGCAGACAATGACTTTTGATGCACACACGGCTCGACGACAATAATGATCACCACAACCACAAGTTAAAAACAGGAATGGAATAATATACGTTTATTTCTCTAAATAAAGTCAAATCTGCTCATGCTCGTATGGTAACTCTTTCATATGGGCTATTTGCGTGTTGGAAAAAAATATACGTTTTGATGCGTAATATAAACATAATATTTTTTCGTTAACGAGTTAAATCATTATTAATATACACTATACATAAATACACACATATATGTGTAATATATGTGTACGATGTATAAGGCTTAATATCAGCGAGTAGTGGAGAGACAAAGGAACTTTTTCCCACAAGAATTTACTATGCAGTATGTTTGTAGGTAATGCATGTATTGTGTTGTTTCGTGATCCGCGTACACCTTTCTTTCTACCTGCTTGTCGGTCTTGCCCTCTCAACTTTGGAATTATGAAAAAAGAGTATTCCACGCAATAAACCATTTTATTCATGATCCCACATGGTCTCTCACACTAGGAGGTCGTCACATTTCCTATTACGACAAAAAAAATATTCTCCTGTCTGGTATTAGGTTTGGGTTTTGGTAAGATGTTATGGACTGCTTGGATCAAACACTTTCTTTTTTTCTTACTCCTCCTTCTTTAGTCCATGATGCAAACACAGGACAATGAAGTGATGTGATACCAATATCATATAATGTGATATAGACAACAAATGCAAAGGTAAAAGTATATTACATATTTTAAAATGTACAACTACATAATACATATTACAATGTTATAGATTTGAGATAGCTTCACTTTTAAAACTCACACAGGACGCTGTTGGAAGAATGGACCAGAATATATAGGTACTTATGTACATACGTATATGAAATCACACATAAGGAATGACACAGTTTGAAAAACAGATAAAAAAGTGTTGAAAACATTGGAATTTTTGTACTGTAATTGTCGTTTTACGCTGTCCTGTCTACGGCGCATCTATTAAATTGCGAGTGATTCCACAATGTTTTGCATCTTATATGATTGTTAGTTAAATGATTGCATGTACACATGTAAGTATAATACGTATTTATGCATATACATAAAAGTACAATTCCAACTGAACAGATCACGGATCCATAACAAATGTCCAAATGAACGTATTTGTTTTGTATAAATCAGGAACAGGTCCTTGTTTTCTGAAAAGATGCGAGATGATCAGGTACTGTTTAATGCTGATAGTTTTCAAGATACTTTTATGCAGGGGCAATAGTCATCCTGATCATGTGAAGATAATGTCAATGTAAGAGCCTGTCACGACTAGCACCATACTGGTTGACTTTTTTTTGCAACCTTGTTGAGTCTTTAATAGGAATTAATCATAAAAATGGTTCTTTCTCTCTTTGCAGTAATAGTACAAATACGTAAATTAATAATAACTTGATTTTAAAGTGCCTTGATAACAATGTTGCATGTGTATCGAGTTCATTTAGTACATTTTTGTTTGTCTGTCTGTCTCCTGTGTGCTGGATGTCGCATATTATATGTAGGTATGCATAGGTATATATTTAATACTTGCGAGAAGACTATGCATTCGAAATAGATAATAAATACGAAATGTTGGCCATATGTAGAAAGTGGTTCTGTCAACGTGAACACATTACTGCCCCTGGTGACAAATGGATTTGCTGTGTTATGTTGGGGAATGATTTCTGCATGCGTGGGAGTTCAGCAGTTCAACGAATCGCTATACATATTTAAACACACTTTTAAATGAATGTATATATATGTGTGTACATGATTTGTCTCTTCAGGTACAAGCTTGATTCTAGAATTTTTCATTTTTTAGCGGATTTTAAGTAGTTCAGATGACTGCCAAGAAGAGGTGGCTGCTTCATAAAAGTAATCCATTATTTGCAAACTACTCTTCTTATTGAAAATCTTTGCATAATTTAAAGATTTAAGTGTTTTTGGCATACGCCAGCGAATGCGCAAACTTTCTCAATAAAGGTTTATAGAGAAATCCAGTAAATTTGCCAATGGGTGAGCAAGGCTAGTAGATAAAAAAAGAGGAGGGGACGCTTGTTCTTTTTTTTACTTATAAGTTTTGATTATTAACATTGGTGTGGGCAGATAAAATACAAAGTGTATATATTTGTTCATTGGCATCGGCAATGATTTGTCGTTAATTTAACAAGCAAAAATCATGTAAATCAAAGCCTGCAGTGCTGTGCAAAGGACTTGTAAGTTGCATCACGCATCATCATAATATTTTATTATAATCATAAATGAAAAGTTGAATAAAAACATTAGATCATTCTCTTTAGATCCAGTTGGATAATTTAAAAACATTGCATGGTATTACGAAAATTAGATCGAGATTTTGATGCATTACTATACTTTATTATTTTAATTATCAGAATAGAGTACTACACAGTTCACACCTTTAATATACATATATTGTGTCAGCTATAACACATTTAGTGTGATATTTATCTCAGAAAAGTTGTAATTTGTTGTGAGGTGCAATTGATTAATGCCCCTTAAATAGAACTGACTTCAATTAGATTCAAAAGAAACGGTTTTTAGTTTTTTACTCAATTGACAAATACTAGTTTGTACAATGGAAGCACGTTTTTGCTTTTATAAATTGGTAACCGTGCTTGTTTTATAAGTAATTTGGGAAGAGGTTACCATGTTTTCTTGTCTGAATAAGTGTATCAGGTTACAACCGGTTATTTTTTTGAAGCAATCAAACCATTAAACTACAATATCTGAAATGAGTGTATGTAAAGTTTGGTGTAAATTGCTTGAATTGGACACTTGGTAACACCTGCTGCACCCTTGAGATTGTCTTTGGGAAAACCATTATCAACATCATCTTTATCATCATTTTAATATCATATCATTATCACTTCACGCATGTTTAATGTCAAAGTGTACTTTAATTTTTTGAATGGACAGGCTTTAGACATAATTCCATTCAAAAACTGTTCCTTTTTGATGATGATGATGATGATCATAATATGAAATGTGAATACGTATTAGCATAACTTTCCTACTACGTATTATACACAATACACACATACGAATGACTAAACAGTTTTGCACATGATAATCTTACGCCGTTTTGTTGCTGTTACCTTGCATGCAAATCAGATCTTATTGTTAGTGCTATTTTTTATTAACTATTTATGGAATCGGTTTTAAGAAGTTATAAGTGATACATAATAAATGTTCAAGAGGTTCTCACTCATTCATTTCAAACAAGAAGATGATACAAACAAGCACACTCCTTTACTCCACATCTTACTATAAAAAAAACTTTTCGCGTCTCACCATAATATGGAATGATGATGAACCAACAAACATAAATGCCTACATATATGGATACCTACCAAAATCGCATTGGATAAGACCACGTCACGTCATCGCCCTTATGCTTCAAAACAACATGATAATAATCCCCATGATCGGCAAAACTTATTATTAAAATTATATCCCCCGTGATAAAAAAAATTGTAAAAGACACTTATACACTTGGAAAATAATAATGTGATGAATGAAGATAAATAAATATGCATAGATATATTATTTGGTTTTATATTGTTAACGAGTTATATATTTATGCAGTTAGGTTACCTGATTTGCATATCATTATATTTGGTTGCCAACGCAATATTTCTTTTAATGATTGACAGCAGTAAAATTGGCATTTTTTTAAACAAATGAAACCATCCTTTCTTCGTTTTTTCTGAATGCAAATTATTTTGCTAGACCATTGCCCGGTGCAGAAGACGTTGGGAGAAATGAACTGAGATGCATATATTTTGGTCAAGTCAAACATTTGTACAAAAATTTGTGTAAAGCAAAACTAGCAACAATTATTGACAATTGATATATCATTGATACAAAATTTGATGTTTTGTTGATTTTTCATTTTTTTTAGCCTGTGGTCATGTCACAAAGTTATAATTCAATTAATTAAGTTTCCCAATAAACTAGATTGTGTCTTTATATTTGCAAGATAGCAATGTTAGCAAAATACTGTTTATAAGTGTCTTTATTAAGTGTAAATGAATTTTAGGCCTATTGCATAATGCATAAAAAAGCATATATATTATGGTATATTCAACCGGCACAGGGTTTAGAATTATCAGAAGTATACATATATTGGATAAAGTGTGACTGATGATGAATTATTTGATAAATAAGGTAAAAAATTATTTCTCAACGATGTAATGACAAACTACCTATATTGAGAAGTGAAGTAGGCGTATTTAGCATTTAAATTTAAAATGTTTATTGTACAGAAAAATATAATGTTAATATTATGTATACAACTTCATTATACTTCTTTTAAGGGAGCAGTGTGCCAGTTGCCAGTAGCGAAGATATTCAACAACAAAAAAATCTTTTAACGGTTTACCTGTGTAACTAACTCACACCACCACCATCACTACTACTACTGCAGTTTTTTTTGAATGTTGCATCCTGTCCTTATCCTGATCCGTCACATCACTGATGATTTGACTACTGCTTTAACTACTAGACCTTAGTCGGTTGATGGTGGTGGTGGCAGACAACGAGGCTGTGGTGTGTGTATTTAAGAAACAAATTCATTGTTACGAAGAATATATTACCTATGTATGTACATCTATATTTGAATGAACAATAACAACATTAGGACTTGAGGATCATTCCATTTTGAATGCAATGCCAAAAGGGGTTCCATATAAGGCAGTGAAATTTAGTTATTTAGCTCAAGTCACATGTACAGCTTCAATTATTTTTACCAATTAGAAGTTTGAATGAAGGTACATTTTGTACCTACCGTGCTATCATGTATTATTATTTACGGCTAAAAAGGACATCTCTCTCTCTCCCTATGTCTTGTTTCCTCTGTGAATCACACTCACTTTTCTGCCGTTCAATGCTAATATTTCTCCTTCAGCAACAGCGGTAGATCTTTATCCAGTTCTTCATTGACTTGTATAACAATATGATTTACCTACATAGGTATATATATACTATACAAACCTTTTGTTGACTTTTTACATAATATAAAAGAAGGATTCATTGACAATACGCAATAACTTGAAAGAATATTTTGCAGAGTGGAAGAAAAAACATTTGTGGATAATGTTTACTCTTCATGCCAGTCTTCAAACATTCTCGATTGTAATAAAATAACAAAAGATAACCAATTATAAATTGCAAAAAAATGCCATGCCACAAATGCACACCTTTTAAATAATGGTCGTCAACTAATATGAAAATAATGTTGTTGTAAAAATATAAGCTTTCACAAAAATTATAAGTCTCATATAGGTACGTGTAAACACTTGCATATTATGTATCTTGTTACTCCTTTATTCCACCTCCACCGAAAAAAAGATATTAATCACCAACGTCAATCCATAATTCACCACTAATTAATTTAATCAACGATTTTCCTCCATAGAAGAAAAAAATTGTTGATCAGGTGGGTGGAAACCATGAGTTGAAAACAATAAATTTTGCCACAGCAGCTGTGTACACACAGCACAGGTTAAACTATCATATTTTCTTGTTTGTCGGTATATAATAATATAACACGATGATAATTTACCGCGTAACAAAATCTTGTCTCCACTGCCAACAGCATTACTTTACAAATTCAGATTATGTTGACGAACTCGAACATCCTTTTTTGCCACCTAATTTTTATTCATTTAGCTCTGCTAAGTTTGTTTTTGTGCTTTTTTTAGAGAAAAGATGAAAATTAACTGCCAGATATAGGTATGTATACTTGTATAGTATGGGTAGAAAGTAGAAACATGTCAATTCCACAGAAAAGGTTAAAAACAGGCTCATTTGAATGCAAGTCATATCGATCATTTTTAGCGGATCACTAGCGGTTTTTTTTGTAAAGCCGAAATAGGTTGTTTTCCTGGTAAGCATCAATCTCTGTGGACATATCTTTTTATGGCTAATACGAATTTAATGATTCACTATAAGCATCATCTTTTTAATAATTTTTCAATGAATTAGGAAACATTTAATGCTAAAAAAATAAAAAATATATATATTTTTTAAATCCCATATTGTTTGAATTCCTACACTTTGAACTGTTCAATGTTCATGTTCGGTCCATGTGTGGAAGACAAAAAAAAGTTTAAGGTGAGGCTTCTAAATGCTAGCTTCCATTAATCGCACACTGCATAATATAATATTACTACGTCTGTTTTAGTAGTGTAGAAGTAGTAGTTTGCGGTGGTGTTGGAGAGGAGAGCGGTAGGCAGGTGCGTTCTTGATGATGTCGGAAAAATCCACTACTACCCATCATGTTTCATTTTGGAACTTTTGTGTGCGTGCACTTCTTTATACAACGATATCATCCTACTTAAACTACGCCACATTTGGATGAGCTTGACATAAAAGCAAAAGAAACAGGAATAACAACACACACAAATAACGTAGACATTACCAAACACTACTACTGTATTATTATCATTATTATTAATTTGAAGGTTTTGAGGGAATAATCTTATGATAAGGTTCCTTTGAGTGCTTGTCCGCCTTGTACTTTTATGTGCATTGTTCCTTTTTGAAAAATTAAAAATATTTTGCATGTTCTACCTAATGCCTTCCTTTTTTTTCTTTTGATAAAAAATCATCAGAAGGAAACACACCGCGTTGGAAAATCCAAAGTATTGCGAAACGATATGAAAAATATGAAGTTCATTAAAATTTACGGAACATTTGTTGGCAATGCAACGTTCCATTAATTTCTTGAGTGTTAAAACTTCAATTTAAAATGCAAAAGTTTTAAGATATTTTGTCGTAGAATGTACAGTTTTACGCATATATATTATGATGATGATGACATACAAGACAAATATATTGCCGACATAGTATATATCATACATGTTATAACAACAATCTATTCTTATGTCAAGATAACAATTAACATTTTAAAGCTAAACAAGACCAACATCCATTCCTTT
>JAITYZ010002492.1:0-15490 GCA_027744595.1 Paronellides praefectus
GCTTTGCTACATGGCCTGGTATGAATAATAAGAAGCATGATTCACTGCAATATGCCTGGCATGCAATTTGGTGACTCACTTTCATTTTTTATACCTTATTTTTGCAAATTGTGCTTTGTTCTTTCTATTTGAAAGGTTAATTATTGTAGTTTGAAACAATAAACTTTTTAAAAAACTCTTAAAGACGAATCTGTAAATGTATTTGGCAAAATGTATGAAAATTTAAAAATCAATACCATATCATGCGCCATACCATATAGCATTATTTCTGACAATGACATTTTTTCACCCTGAATAAGCTTCATTTTCATCCTATTTAGGAAAGACCATGATACATTATACATTCTTCCATTATAAGTGAATAGGTTTTATTGTTATATTCCCATCCCTGCCTGCGTAGAAAATATACATATAATATTGTATATCCATCAATGCCAAAAGGAATGTAATCAAGATTATACTTATCCCAAATGAAATCCAACTCGACCTTTTGTGTAGGTAGGTGGTAGTATCCTGCAGCAGGCCTAAAAGTTGGAAATGAACTTTTCTTTCCATTATTATCCTTTCGTGGTATAATGATATATGATTGTACTACAATCCCATCCTATTCCCATTATTCCAACCGCCACTAATAAATAGAGACGCAACTTCTTGGAAAGGATATGTGCCAATACCAAATGTCATGAAATCAACGTGACATGTGATGTCCAAAATATATCTGCTGCGGTTCCTCATCCGTTCCACAAAAAGCCATCCACGCCAATAAACCTGCAAATAAATAGTTCACATTATGGTGTGACGCATACATATTTTTTGCAACATCTGTAAAACATACCCATTATAATTTATCTGCTCTATATAGTTTAATAGTCATTGGAAGTTTATTAACAATGCTATATGTGATATGAGGGTGTCAGGATATTTTGTTTGGAATCAAGCATATGAAATAAAAGAGGCTGGAAGGTTGGCTTTAACCTGCGTTTTCATCACAGGAAAAAGGATATCGTCGTGGGATATTTATATTGATGCTCATCTCTTGTGAAACTGTAGGCAAAACTTGTGCTGGAATTGGAAAAAGTGAATATCCATCCAGCACAGAGAGAGAGCATGGAACACAGGCATTTTCGAGTCCCTCGAGTTCCATCCAGAGAGACAAGGCCATTACCCTTGTATCCTCTTTTCCACTTGCCACTTGCCAACAGATTTTCCTTTTACTTATTGCCAGCAGCATTATAATAGCCTCCTCCACTTCACTCTTTCCTATTCCCCACCAGCATCAACTTTGAGCACTACAATCAGATACCTACATATTATAAAAGGAAATAGCTTAAAGCTTTTGCTGTAGCAAACAAAACCATCATCGATGGCAGCAGCAGCAGCAGCCGAGTCCAAAAGCTGTGGCATTTTTCTTGTAGGATTGCCAATGGCATAGGGATATCCATGCATCAAAATCCTACATGGCTTGGCTACATGGCCATCATGGCTATGTAGATGAAGGAAAAAGGGGCGATCATGATACTTGCAAAGACGGAGAACAAGAGACTTTGAGTTCTTAGGTTTTGACTTTGACTGAAGGAATAAAGGATCACCAATATCACCATCACGTAGTTTTGCTGGTGCACACTTGGTACTACAATGGGAGTATCATCAAGGAGAAAAAGCCCCAAAGTACCAAAGCAGCAGCAGCTTCAGTTCACACAGTACCGCAGTACCATCCTCAAGGCTGCTGTTGGAAGGAAGATAGAGTATTATTAAGGTGATGGTGCGGTGGCGGATTGGAAAAGAGAGAAATCGAACAACGTGAAGAACAAGGAGGCTTCACAAGTTTCACTTACAAAGAATCTCGAAATAGGAAAAGAGGATGGAAGGGAAGGATCTAGTTAGTTAGTCTATCTGTATGATATGAAATAACCTTTATTCCCTTGTCTCCAGCTCCATAACTCCATGATAGGCAGCAGCAGGAGCAGAGAACAGACCAGCTATAGCTTCATCCACCATCACCGTCATGCCATCATCATCAACATCATCGTCATCACTAATTCCTTTCTTTTCGCCTGCATGACCATACCATCATCATCAAAAGCAGCAGCGGGTATCCTTTCCAAATGTTCACATTTGCCCAACATATGGCCGTCTATTCCCTATTTAAACCCCATTTCAACTTGCTGCTTGGCTCAAAAGTCCGCTTCAACTGTCGTCGTATTTCTCACAGAGCTCGTCTTAAGCGATAAGTTAGCCTTTACAAGCTGCAGCAAAAATAAGAAAGTGGTTTCCTGCACTGAAACGTATGTAGTAGTATGTAAGCGTTGGTTTAACATTTACAAGAGAATATGGAGGAGGACAACGACGTCGAATGAGGAGGAGGTGGCAACAGTACATGAATCCTAAATGAGTGCAATGTGTGGAGCTCTCTCTGCTGGAGCATCACCACCAGCAGCAGCGAGGAGTCGAAAAAAGAAATTGGACGATGATGGAAGAATACTGGTTTATTTGGTACGCTTACGTGGAACATTGAACACATTCGTTTTTCGTCTTTGGTCGTCGTCGTTGTGGCTGGCTAGTTTATGTAGTATTGACTATTGACAGAGTGAAGAGAGCCAGTGGGAGAGATAATAATTATAATATTATGTGTAATAATAATATTTCGTCTTTGGTCGTCGTCGTTGTGGCTGGCTAGTTTATGTAGTATTGACTATTGACAGAGTGAAGAGAGCCAGTGGGAGAGATATAATGTGATAGGAAGAGAGAGAGAGAGAGAGAGAGAGAGAGAGAGAGAGAAGGGGAGACAAAGGAAATGGTCTTACCAAGAAAATTATCTGACGGATGTGGTGATGACTGGCCAACGTATCTCTACATATATATCTCTGTAATAATGTAGCTTTGTAATATTGATACCTGAAGGAATAGAGAGAAAATGAGATGGCAATGATGTTGATGTCACGCAGCTAGCTTTGAAGAAAGAAACTACGCATAAAAAATATTATTGTATAGCTGGGGGACAGTGACGTTAAACAAAGAATGACATTAAAAACAAAATCTGTTGACGCGACAAAATGCTACATTAAAATTAAAATTGATGCAAAGCACAAAATAGAATTACACCACTTTATTTGAAGATGTTACTTCATGCCAACTTGTCCGAAAGCGTTTCTTTCAATAATTTTCAACGGCAAGTTGGGGTCCGCTGCGACTGTGACGGCGACTGTTCCCATTTACATATAATGTGTAATAATAATAGTAAAATATATTATTCAACTCTTTCAACAGTTTTGCGACGCGACATGACTTGAGATGATGAAAGTAAAACTGTTTTACTGTCTATTTTGCAAACAATCAAATCACTTTCATCATCATCACGTCAAGTATATGTTAGTTTGCAAGCTTGAATGTTCCAACAAAAAGTTTACTTTTGATGATTACACTATACGTCCATGCCATGTCATTTACTCACCATATTAAATAGTTGATTGCTGAGTGAGCTTTTGCTGACGCAAGCAGGTTACCATTTTATCCTGTGATCAGCCTTTTTTTTCTCTCTGTAAAGCCAGTACTAAAAAGACCAAAGAGCTGTCTTTTGGCTAGTGCATGGCAAAGGAAATAATAATATCATGTTTCAATGTAATGATGATGGTGGTGGTGGGAGTTGGTGTGCCTAAAAGTAGAGTAGTGCCTAAGAAGTAGCAGGATTCATGCCAGGGCAAGCCAGGTTAATGCCAAACGCGGACCACAGCTGTCCTTCTCATCATTACGAAAATGCTGCCATTTCGGTAGAATTTCAACATTGGATTCTCTCTCCTCGTTACACACGTACCAAAACTCATTATAATAGGAGTACAGGAGAAGGAGGAAAAAAGGTTACAATAGCCAGCAGCACCAAAAAGCACCATGAAAAAGAGGTGGGCAAGGAAGGAGAAGGGCATAAAATACTGTGAGCTCTGGTCTTAAGAAGCAAAAAGGATAAGGCATATCCATCCATCCATTCTCGTATGCCACCATATTATCACCGTAAAACAATCGTCATCATCATCATGATCATCAACTAAGCAGCCAGAGAGCCAACCCAGGAGCAGAAGCAGTACCACCATAGCACCACCATCACCACCGTTGTTGCCGTTCCTTTCCTTCACATAATACACATATTTATATGGCTCCGAGTGCTCTTTTTCTTCCTTGCCTGATTCACATGGAAAAAAGTTTTACAATGGAAAAGGCTTCGGCTTCACGACGACGACTACGTGGACTGCTGCCTCTTTTGCTGTGTGGTGATGCCAAGCTTGAGTGGTTTCGCTTCGTGGTATGGTTCCCCTCTACTCTGCTCCCTACTTCCTTTACGTTACCCTGGCCTGCTTTTTTTCAGTTGGGCTTACGTACTTAGTTGTTCCATTTCAGCAGCCAGTCCACAGTGGAGTCAAAGTCAGTTGAGAGTTGTCGTCGTGCTGGGAGTTGTTGGGAGCTCTGGTGCTCTGTAGTATTATGTGTGTGTGTGTTGTGTGGCGCATTTTATGCAAGCAAGGAATATATAAAAGCGTATTAAAAAACTTGGAGAGTGTTGTTGGACCGGGAGAGAGAGAGAGACAAAACAGGAAAAGGGCGAAGCCGTGAAGAGAGGAGAAGAGGAGGGTCGACACCGACGTCGTCGTCATGATATTCGTATCAAAAGAATAAAATAAAGAAAAATTCAGACTTGAACCACACAAAACTCTGTGAGCGACATAGAACCAGAGAGATATCCTGCTTCATAATAATAAAGCAATACAAGCACTCGAGTCAATTCAGTTGCAGCAGTCAATATCCAACATCGAGGCCAACAGAGAATAACGACTTTGCTCTCAGAGAGAGAGCTGAGCTCAGCAAAAGCAAATAACAGGCATTCCACAATTCCACCACCACCACCTTCTTCATTTTCCCTGACTCAGACGCACACACAAGGCAGAGAAGAAGAACGAAATATAGTAACAAAACAGCAACTCATCCAAAAGCCACCAGCACTGGTGCTCGTAGATGCATCTGTCATCATTTTACCCTTTTTTCTAGTAATCCTCGCAGTGTTTCAGAGAGAAGTTGTTGGAATTTTTTTTTGGAGATAGCAGCGATAGCGACACGACTGGCGATAATAGCATGGTGGCAGCAGCGGTGCCACGGTGGTACTACTACGTAGCATATTTTATTATTACACACCTCTAAGAACTAAATGCTGAGGTGAGGATATGGTGCTCTGGTGATCATGATGGTGGGGCTGCCCCTAGATAAAACAGAGTGATGCTTCACTTCAATAAAACTCTCCCATCATCAGTGTTACTAGTTACAAGTTACAACTAAACTATTGCTTCTCTCCTCGCCATCAGCGTTGCTCCAAAGGTAAAAAACGACAAAATGTCGACTCTGGAATCTGGAATGAAATATTGTGGTCATATGTACGTAAGCGCAGTCAAGTTTCTGCCTTCGGTGAAATAACAACATAGGTATAGTGGTATTTTGTGAGAACATTTCCAAGAACATACTTGATTATTGAGTGGACGCCCAAAAGTGGTCGTCATCAGCGTCATCAGTTCCACTTACTTGCTTGTTGTGTGGTGAACTAACAGATAAACGGTGGTGGTTGTGTTGTTGAAGCCACATATATGTATATATGAAACATGATTTGGCATTTGTCCTATTTGCCCTTCAAATCCTTTTTGATAAGTATATAAAGTGAACCCGTGTGTGTGATGGACAAACTATTTTATTGACTTTTTTATTGGAATTTGGAAATCTGAAAGTTTACGAAAAATCCGGAAAGGATTTTTTTTGCCGAATCAGCAACTTTTGCCGAGTATATTACATACCTGTTTTACACGTAAGTCATGTTTGAATTTTGAATACCTAAAGTATAATAAATTGCATGTTTGAAAATGTTGTATATACGTCTGCATTAAAAATTCATAATACCACATGTATATATTTCAAATTGAAATAATATCGATCAACTCATAATAATTGAAATAAATTTAGTCAATATTGTAGGTTGTTGAAAGATTTGTAAACAGTGATAAAATGTCCTTCTAATTTCGACTTCCACGTATGTACGTACACACGCCTTTGTACGACCTTACTTTTCCAAGGACATGATTAATTCAGTCAAATATATACACAAAAATATTTTTGTAGAAGCTGAGAAATGTCAAAAACTGTAGAGAGTAGAGAGAGAGAGCATTATGAACACAGACATATATTCTACGAGTCCAATTTCAGGTGGTCACAAAATGACGTGATTGCATCAATACTTACTTGAACACAATCAGCGGAACAACGATAAAAGCAATGATGATGACGATGATGTCATACAAAAAGCAACAAATAATAATGTCATAATTTTATGAAAATGAGTTTGCATCAAAAACTGGAAAAATTTAACAATTTGCATGCGACAAAATTACTGAAAATTATTATTATCCCCATTCGTTCCCACAAGGCAAGGTAAAATTAGGAAAGACGAACTGGGTAAGCATAATAATCATGTGAAGCGTCACGGCAGATAATAATGGATGGAATTAGGGTCACATGAAGTAAAACTTAATTGCTTTAGTTGTATAGCTTGTTGCTGCTGCTGCGGTGTGATAAAAATAAAAGCTTGAGATTATCGAGCGACACCACTACTACTACTGCACTGCACTACTTCACCAGAAACCAGCTCATCCTTCTTGGGCTTCGACCTGTGTGCTTTTATGCCTGTCATGCACATGCCAAGTGTAGGATAAATTGGAATGGAAACGCAAACATTAGATAGATGAAAAAAATAAGAACGGCTTTTGTGTGCCAGGCAAGAACATGGTCATATTTCACATCCATAATATTGTGTAGGTGTTCACGCTCAGGTACAAGAACACAGGAATACATATATACCTATTTATGACTATAACAGGTTGAAACAGAAATGAAATTAATGAAAACCGCTGCGCTGTGGACTGTGAACGAACATAATGGATTTTATGATGTATGGCTTATGAATTTTGGGCAGGCGGATATGTTATCCCCATTTTACATGATACTTCTGCTCATTCATTCTACTACTTCTTCTATCCTGTTTAAAATATTATGGTTCCGTTTTCCGTTCCGTCGGTGCCACACACACAAGCAAACAAAAAAGCAATACAAATTTGGTTGAAGTTGCGCATTCAAAAATGATATCCCCCCAAAAAATATGTATAAGACTACAAAACCACAATTCACAAAGAGCTAAGCACACAAGTGTACAAAATTATTGTTTTTTATGCCATATTGCATTATTGGTCTTTCCGTTTCCAGATATTGTGGTCTTGCATTGGATAAAAATGCCTTATTGAACAATGTTCAATGAACATGGCTGCTCACAGCTTTTATGATGACGTGGATATAAGCACATTCAACGTTTAATACGTAGCTTAAAGTTTTTCGTCCACTTCACTGGGCGCAAGCAAAATATAACATGTTTTGTTTCATAATATTCCATAATATGGAATCCATATGGAATCCATTTAATATAATCTGTTCCATCTGTGCATCAATTACAGTTTTGGCTTATTTATTCAGTTGGCTTCCTCGCTAATAGCGAGTCGCTATTGCACAAAGTAGGAATGATGACATTTTAAATATTGTATTGTGTTTGATTTGACTTCTAATGAGCCGTAAAAGTGGGGGGAAGGAAATAAAAATGAAATAAAATTTCACAATTTTTAAGTCAAATTGATGCTCCGTTTCAAGTATTTCAACTTTCAATGAACAACAACAACGACAATTTGCGATATAAATGCCAAATCCAGCCCAGATTCAATTCCTAGTTGAATTTCATTGCACCTGTCGTATTAGGCCGATTGTTACGTAACTTTGTCGTTGAATTGATTTCCTTGTATGAAAAAAATCACAGGTAAATATGTTCAAGCATCTTTAAGAGTTCATCCGAGTTCAGTCAGGCACGCACATTGTGGTATTGTATTTGTTGACCTTTGTTGTTTATTGGGGGATGGGGCAATTCAATACACACAACAATATACGCTCATATATTGAGTTCATTGACACTGGCACTTGTTTTGAGCGCTGCTGCTTTTTTTTGGAAACGGAAAGGATTGTCACATCACTAATTTCCCTGTCGTTGATCTTGCTTCACTGTGTGGCTTGTGTGTCGCCTAATATGTGTAATAGTGATATTACTTTGTTTATCCTGGTGTCACGGTCTCACTATGTTGGTATATGTCAAGGGGATGCCAATCAAAAGCATTAAAGGAAGCCTCCCTCGCCATCTTGGTGTGTAGTGGAATATGGGTACCAAGTGGGTAATACCAACATCAAAACGTAGCGGTCATCATATGTTACGACCTATGCTGCTGGAGGCAAATATGGATGAAAATCCAAGTCGGCGCTTGGTTTGGTGATGCTATTGCTGGTCTACAGTTGAGTACAATGGCCTCGTACAGATTCCAAGTTTCGGAAAGCAATGGCGAAGGCGAAGCTCGCTGACGGCACACTTGATTCTTTTGTTTGGAATTTTTATGGTGAAAACGTCGTGCTATCAATAATTGGATTGGTGGCGGGTCGGATTTGAGTGTATCAAAAAGTATTAAAGTTCTTTTGTTCGCTTTTTCCTGCAAGTGTTTAAAAGATAGTCTTTGTCACCACAATAATATTTAACAATATTCTTTTTTAAATGTAAGGACTTTAAACGTGTTGTAAACAACTGTGTCAATAATAGTTTTGCAGGGTATTCATTAAAATTTGTTTGGATTCTTCACAGAGAACCAAGTGTGTGGAGGAAGGCTCAATTCAAATAGTGTCCAGTTACACTGGACTCTAGTTTATGGTTAGGAACATGAGGGTACTTAGAGATTCAACTACAATTAGTAAAACATCACAAGCTTCGGCCTCTGGGTCCGAGTTAATTCAGAACGAGGTGGGAAGAATTTGATAAATTAAAATAAATACAATTTCGTCACTGTAAAAATATCAAACTGTAAATCATAAAAGTAGTAGTTTCATCATCATCATTTTATTTATATTTTACAGGAAGATAATTTTGCAACAATGTTTGGTGCTGCGTCATTTGGTTTGTCATCTGACAGTGAAGACCTGTCCCAGGTTGCTCTCCCCATGTTCGGGTTGTCTGAACTAGCACTGGGTAAGAGAATATTGGAATTAACCATAATTTTATTCCGCAAATACATTGAAAAGAGATAAAATTCATGATTTTGTTGTTTTTTTATATCGCAGGTGTGACAAATGACGACGACAATGAAGATTTTGAAGATGATGGGGACACGGACGGGTTTCAACCCACCAAAAGAAAACGCGTCCGTCATCCTCCCAGAGAGCCAGTAATTTGCGAGGTCTGCAACAAGCAGTTCACAAGAAAAGCCCATTTAGTACGTCAAATCGGAAGGACCATTTAAGAAGTCACATGAAAGGTCATACGGAAACCAGACCGTTCAGATGCAGTCAGTGTCCTTCCACTTTCTCAAGAATGGATCTCCTTCGAGTGCATGCTATAAAGAATCATGGAAAGTATCAAAAGAATTTAAAACCTGGTGGTGGTGGTGGTGCGGCTGCGACGTCAACCTCAACATCTGCTGGAAGTGGAAGCCAATCAGCGGCGTCAATGCCAAAATTAGGTTTCAAAGTGTTGACGTGCAGATTTTGCAACATGAAATTTAGTCAAACTCAAGCGTACCAAAGTCATTTAGCTGCGCATAAAAACGGCCAAGTGGAATTTGTCACGAACGCGACAAACGATAATGATTCATTGGAGGGTGAAAATGGTACAACTTTAAATATGATTAAAATTCCACTTTATGTTGATATTAATCGTAGCTTGAATGCCCACGTTTGTATTGATTCAGTAGAGCGCGATTTGGCTGAAAAGCATGTCGATCCTGCAATATCTAATGATGAGGAGGAAGGGGATGATAATGATGATGAGGAGGAATCTGGTGATGCGAAGCAAAGTGATTCACAAGAAGATGAAGAAGTTGATCAGCAGGAGGAGGAAGGAACTGGAGAAGATGAAGAAGACGATCTCAATCAACCAGACGACGAGAAACAAGAAGAGCCTCAACGAAGACTGGAATGCGTTGTTTGTGGAAAAGCTTCTTTCGCTGACCAACGTGCACTACGCCGTCACTACAAAGTTCACAAGAGGACGTTTGTTTGTCGATTCTGCGGGGTGAAAATGTCATCAGCGGGTAGTCTCATGCGTCACAATATGCTTCATACTGGTGAGAAGCCTTTCCAATGTCAAAAATGCAACCGCAAGTTCTCCAGAAAGGATGCTCTCAAAGCTCATCTTATTGCCCATGAAAAAGATATCGTGAAAGATACACTTAAACGACCTTTCGCCTGCACAAAGTGCCCGGCCAGCTACACCATGCGGTACAATTTAATTCGTCACATGCGCCAATGCCATCAGACCCAGATGCGGATCAGAAATACCAATGCTGGAAAAGTAGTAGTTCAAAGACAGAAACAACCCCAAGCCATCCAACAAGCAGGTGGTGGAGTGCAAGCCCCACAACAGCTTATACAAATTGACCCCAACAATCCTTTGAAGTGTATGCATTGTAATAAAATGTTTGCCAGTATGAAGTCCCTATCAACTCACGTATGGTATCATAATCAAGAAAAGCGTTTCGTCTGTAAGGTTTGCAATCGGGCTTTCAAGTATGCAACAGATTTGAACAGACACGTAATGACACACAACACTAACAAAAAACAAGTTAGTTTGACGCAACAACGAGCAAACAATCGGTTGGCAATAGCAAGACAGCAGCAACAACAAAATCAAATAACAACGGTTCAAAAAACTGTGCCAAATTCTAACATCATAATAGTGAATGGTCAACGAAGATATCCTTGTGAGTACTGTACAGTAATTTTCAATCATCGATCAAATCGCTCCAGGCATGTGAGGATATTTCATAAAAACGTATCCAACAACAATCAACAACAAGGCGCTTCAAAAACTCCCCAGCAGACGACACAACAACGACAAGTACCAGCTCTAGCTCTGCAACAACAGCGCCAAAAATTAATTGGAAACTTTAGAATGAACCGTTTTGTCAACAACCCTGGGTTGGCGCTAGCAAATTACAGAAAACGTATTCAGCCCGTCTCCAGAAATCAACTGAACTTGAAGGGTAATCAAGCGGCGGCTCTTATGCGGGCACAACAACTACAGATTCGTCAGGCAAGGATTTCCATTGAATCAATTGATAATGATGATGTCCAACCAAACTTCAATGGAATGTTCAAGTGTGACTTGTGTGACAAGATATTTGACAAACGGTACAACTATAAGTTGCATTTACGAACCCATAATAAGCAGTTTTCCTGTATTGTCTGTGGACTAAAGACAGCATCCCAGGGGGATTTGACGCTACATATCAGAACACATACTGGAGAGAAGCCGTTTCAGTGTGGGTTTGCCAACTGTGAGTGGAAATTTGCCAGGCGTTCTGCCCTCACAGTACACTACAGGCGTCATCACGGACCGAATGCCAAGATCAAACGGCATTATAATCCTCAACGTGTTACTCCAAATATGAAGCAAGTAGATGACAACTCGGCAACTACATTGGAGGAGGAGGAGGAAGTTGGTGGTGCAACTACAGCAGAACAACATCAACTGTTAGTCAGTGGACAGCCAAACAACAGCATTTTGAAGACCATGTTGGAAAATTATCCATGCAAAGCAGAGCCAAATGAAAGTGATGAACCACCACCACCACCACAGATAATAAAGCAACAACAATCACCAAAGCCGAAAAAGAACTTGCCACCTCCGCCACCGCTCATTCGATATCCAATGCCAGCATTATTACAGCGTACTACTACTACACAAGCAAAAAAGGAGGAGGATATTGAGGGTGATGAAGTAATGGCTCCCGAGGTTGTATTCTTATGTAGGCCTTGTGGCCAGTTAATATCTGGAAAGGATAATTACGTTGATCACATGCTTGAGCAGCATGGTACGACCGTTACTGCAATAGGCTCTACACCGGTGACAAAACACTTGAACCAACAACAACAACAGCCCAAAAAATCTGCGCCACCCACTTTACTACGCAGACCCCCAATTCAACAACATTCCTTGACGTGTCAAATGTGTAGAGAAATGTTTGTCTCCCGGCATGATTTCACTGTTCACAATTTAGTAAATCATTCTTCTGATGGCAACCAAGTAATGTGCGGGATTTGCAGAAAATTTTGTTCCACCATTGGATTTTTGTCCCGACATTATCAATACTGTCATCCGCAAGCCAAAAATGCAGCAGAGGAGGCACGTATCATCATTGCAGACAATTCTTCCCGGCAAGATTTTGGATTTGAATATGGTGAAAGCCAAGAAATGGGTAGCTCTGCAGCAGAAGCGTTACTTTTCCCGGAAGTTGTGATTAAAGAGGAGGCGGAAGGAGGTGATACTGCTACCGCTACTGGTGACAATGAAGATAGTGAAGGAGACTTGAGCTTTACACCTATGGACATTTTGGATGCGCTAATGCAGCCTGGGTCGTCATCATCATCATCGCCATCACACAAGCCAATTAATAATTCAAATATGCCTGTGGACCCCAATTTGCCATATCCTTGTCCGATTTGTAACAAGGGATTCAAAGACAAGAAAGCTCTTGCAGATCACAAGTGGTATCACAGTCGGGAACCTATTTATCCATGTGGAGTGAGTGGATGTGGGAAACGTTTTAAATTGAAAAATGACTTGATCCGGCACATGCGTCGTCACCTGCAAGAACGTCCTCATGCTTGTACAGAGGAAGGATGTGAATCCAGATTTTATCAAAAGTCCGACCTAGCTCGCCATTTAAGCAAGGTACATAATCAAGTGGAAGCCGTGTCCTATGCTTGTCAACACTGCTCTTCTGGATTCTCCAAACCAGACCTGCTGGTTCGTCACATGAAGAATAGTCATCCTGAACAAGATATTTCTCATTTGATTGTTCTTCAAAGGCTGGATCAGAAAAAGAAGGAGGAGGAAAAGCAAATGCAAGAGTTTTTGGCTAATTTACCACCAGAAGAAGAGGAGGAACTCGTAGAGCCAGAACCTGAATGGAGTCAAGACCATGACCTGGACTACAGTTTTGAATTGCAGCAGTTGGAAATTGACGCATTTGACAATGAAGATGATCTAGCTTATCGACAAAGCTTGAACCCTTCTCAACGACATAAAGCTTCGGGTAATGCAATGGGTAGTAATTTACAAGAGTCTCCTGGACAGAGAGCAGCGATGGAAAAGCTGGTCAAGGAACAAGGAACGTTTCAGAATGGCCCTCCTTTCGTTTGTCCAACATGTAACAAAGTTTACAATAACCGTCAAAAATTCATTTATCACCGGTACTACCACTTGAGGGAATTTCGCTACACTTGTCCAGAGGAAGGCTGTGGTGAAAAGTTCAAAATCAAGGGTCATGTGGATCGTCATATCAGAACGTACCACAATAGTGAAAAACCAGTCAGAAACATTATTCGCTGTCCAGAACCTGATTGCACGAGAAAATTCACCAGGGAATATGATCTGACCAATCATCTTGAGAAGATGCACAGCAAAGCTTGTTCACCTTTGTCAACCCATGCGAGCAACTATGAGGAAATGGTGCAAGGGATGCTAGAATTTAATGATAACACGCAAGAAGAGCAAGAAGAAGTCGATGACACGGCTTTTGAGGAGATGAAACAAAATTGTGGGGATGAATCAGAACATCATCAGCAAGATGAACAAGACGGAGAAGAGGAAGAAGATCATGATGAAGAAGATGATGAAGAAAGAACCAGCTCTCCCTCTACTCCACTTTCTCAGTCTTTTATTGCCAAGATTGAGGAATACACAAATGAAAAAGGAGAACTGTACTGTAAGGCATGCAACAAACTTTTCAAAGATTTAAAGACCCTTCAAAATCACATTTACTATCATCAAAGAGAGACCAAGCATCACTGCGACGAGTGTAGTGCAAAATTTAAGCAAAAAAGTGATCTCCGCCGTCACATAAATATTCACCATGATCCCAACAACAAGCGTCAATGTATTTACTGCCCCCAATGTCATCGCAGCTTTACCCATGAACGTTACCTGAGGATTCACTTGAATAAAGAATGTGATGGAGTAAGACAAGATGAACAAGAGGAGGAGGAACAAGATCAAAATGAAGAGGAAATGTTGGAAATTAATCCAGAGGTAGACATTGAGGAAGTTTTGGAAGAAAATGACCAACAACACGAAGATAGTTGGGATGGGGAAGAACATGAACCTCCAAATCCATTGATGTTTGTATCTAGTGATCTTCAAGGGGACGGAGAAGAGGACAATGGAACTTTTAACGAAGAAGAAGAATACAATGAAGAGGAAGATGAAGGGTACGACAAGGGTCACCATACTCAACAACAACAACCAATTTTTGAGTGTAACCTCTGTGATTCATTCTTCTCCCGGAGTAATGAACTAATCCTCCACAAAAGAAGTGCTCACGCTGATCCACTTGCACAGAAAAGCTCCACCACACCTCAGTCCTCATCATCCTCCAAAGGGAAGAGTAAAACTTTCAATTGCAACAAATGCGGAATGTCCTTCCTCCTAAAGGCGGAACTCACCCATCACCTGCAGCAGTACCACTTGGACGAGTTGCCCATTCACCAGTGTCAGTTTTGTCCAAAGTACTTTTACGTCAAGAAAAGTTTAGACACTCATCGGCGCAGACATCATAGCCACCTGCTGAACCTGATCGCATGTCAAATATGTGGAATGAAATTCCAAGCAAAGGAATATCTCGTTTCTCATATGAAGTCGCATCACCAAATTAACTGACATAAGGCCAAAGGTAGAGCTAAGCATAGGAAACGATAAAAGGAGAAAATTATAGTAATTTTTTTCTTACCTAAATCCACTTTTCACTGTAATAATTAAAAAATATATATTAAGAATTAAGAAAAATATATTAATGTAAAAAATATTACCATTACAGATCTCTTCTTAATTGTGTAGAAGGTATATAAATGTACGTTTACCATATCGTATTTATATTTTGTGTTCGTAGATGATAAATATTAATTAATTACCACTATTTATATGCTTCTTTCGTTGAATATATATATATTTCCTACATGATATATATTTTATGACTGTTACCAATAAACTTTACAATTTAGAATATTAAAAAAAATAGTTTAGTGATGATTTATTTGAAATGAAATAAAATATTGAAATATTGATTTTTTATTGTAAAAAGATGTTTTCTCCTTGCGAATTTATTCAAAGTTTTGTTACATGCATAATATGCATATTATGCATTTTAATTTTTCATGTAATTAAGTATAGGTAACTATTTTTTCTGTTCAATGGTTAATGGAACCATTTCCTGTTCTCTGTGTACACCATTTCCATTGGGAGCATTTTGCATCTGAGAATTCCGTCTTCCTCCTGTAGGTCCACAAATGCTAGAGTTTCTCCTTTCCGCATTCGCTGCCCAGGGCTGCAACTCAC
>JAITYZ010002493.1:0-25369 GCA_027744595.1 Paronellides praefectus
TTAGAATTTGTGGGAGTACATTCGATAATTATTGAATTTTGTATTTTAGGGTGAAGCAAGAAATGGATAGCCACATTACGGTTACTGAAGAATGGGAAACTTTGAATTCAGACCTGGACAAGAAAAATATTATTATGGCTCCTTTCTGTGGTCGCGTGGAATGCGAAGAACTTATCAAGAAGGATAGTGCTAGAGAAGAACCCAGTGAACCTGGTGCACCTGCTATGGGAGCGAAAAGTCTATGCATTCCTTTCCGGCAACCAAAGGATCTGCAGGCATCAACAAAGTGTATTCATCCAAAATGTAATCAAAAGCCCAAAAACTATACCTTGTTTGGCAGAAGCTACTAAAGTTGAAATGCTTTGCTATTTATCCTGGGAAAATGAATTAATTTATTTGCCCCTTTATGAAATTGTATTTTATGGTTTGTTTTCAAATAAAGTTAATCCGATACAATACAAAATGTATTTTACAAACACATTTGGTAAAAAATTTATTGGCACATTTTGTTAACTAAAAAATGGACAATAACATTCGTACACCCATTTTTAAAATCCACTTACATTCATTTTGACACAGATTCACACAGACACCGTAAATATAGAGAAGCATACAATATATTTTTATTAAAGAACATTTACAAAAGAGAATCTGAAGAAGGAGGAAAATGGACAATGTAATTTGTACATTTTATATGCACAAAATTAAATCACTGGCATACATCAAAAGGGAAAGAAGTAATAAAAAAAATACAAAACACACAATATAATATTCAAGAAGGTATGGTTATAAAGTAAGTTGTTACCAATTATAAACCCATCCTCTGATACATAACCTTAATTATACGCAGGTAAAAAAGTTACTAACTATGTACTTGTGAAAAGATAAGATGTAATGGTAATCTGTCACAATTAAAGCTACCGTGATAATTAAATTTTCATAATTAAAAGTGTTGACTTTTTGTTGCAAAAATTACAATACGCGTTCTGGTCTCGTTCTAAATACATACATGGCTACACATAAAAGTTACAAGGTTTTGCATTGCAACGTTATACAATTATTATCTAATTGTAAGCTTCTGTATCGTTTCAGTCAAAATTAAAAATTATTGTTCTGAGTTTTGCCTTTCTGAAAGCATCTTTAACAAAAAAAAATATTGTCTTCAAAACAAAAAAAAATGTAACGTCTCGTCTTTTATTGCTATTTGATGTAACTTAATGATAGTTTAAAAATTATATTATTTGAATGCTTCTTGTGGTACAAGTGTTATTTTACTTGCAAAAATGTATACCTATTATAGTGTAATGGTATGTGATATAATTACGTAAAAATGTTGTACGAATTTCATTTAGGTAGTTTACTTCATAACAATTAATTTTCACTGTCAGTTTTTTTATAATACTAATAAAAACATTTTACTTTGACTTATTCATTTTTAGGTTTCTTGCCAAAATTTTTATGATCTATGTTACTAGTTTCTGAATCGTAGTCCGTAGCATCGTCAGAATTGTAGTATGCATAGTCATAGTCAGGACTTTTGGTTGGACTCTCCTCGTCATTTGCATTGCTTGTGCTTTTACTGCTATTTTTCTTTGCTCCTGATTTTAGTTGTTTCTTTCCTGGTCCATTCAAAATTGGTTTTTTAATGGAAAGAGGCGCTGATGGAAATGATGGCGTTGGAGATAACGGCTTTTCGCTAATCACTTTAATTACTAAATGGGAGTCATTATTGAAATTATTTCTGGGGAAGGGCTTTTTTGCAAATGGTCGGTATGTTGGGGCTAAGTGAGAAGTAGTTGAACTGGGATGATTACGTTGTCTCAAGTCTTCTACGACATCTTCGGAAGCGGTGACTAATTCAGGTTCTTCAGTTGTAGTAGTAGTAGTAGTAGTGGTGGAAGCTGTGGATGATGATGATGTTGGAGATGGGGACCCGTCGGTTATTTCAGTGGTACGGTAAGTGGTTGAAATCTTTCCTCCAAGTTTCGTCTTAACGTTGATTCTTGTAACGGGTCGTAAGGTAGATCCAGTAACTACAAATTGCTTCTTGTGAGTACCGACTGGGGTGTTTTCAGTGTTAGTGCCGTTTTTGGGACGGAGCCTCTTAACAACACGGCGCCTTATCTGACCAGTTGAACCTGGAGGAAGAGGGGGTCGTCTTCTCTCTGTTCCTAGTAATAAAATTATAGAATTCAAGTGTGTTGTATAAATTCACAAATCAAAATTTATTTTATCCCATTTATTTATGTATGCAGTCATTCTCTTGTTGCCCCAATCATGAGTCCTTCAGTTTTGCAGCCTAATAAATCAACAAATTAATGACAGGTACCAACAACTATTCTTTCATGACTGTGACTTCCATGCCTTCTATTTTATCAATATTTAACTAAGCACGTTCATGTGTGTGATTTGAAGATGTTAAAAACTTGAAATTATAAACACCTGCGGCAAATATTGATACTGTCAACTGTCACTTTAAACATTATTGGTTAAGATATCAGTTTCGTATATTTTTAATAAAATCTGTTTGACCAAGGGCTAAGCTTTTTTCGCTAATTCATCCTCTCAGCATTTATATTTATATTCATTGCAAGCAAGGCCTACAATTTGCAGTGTAATGCTTGCTTAGAGCAAGGTTAATCTGCTCATATTTCATTTGCGATTGTCATCGATTCGAAGGAATTAATACGGCATGGCACGGTAGGTATTAAAGAAAGGGACTCAACCGTGAATTATCCTATGCCTCATAATAAAAAAAGTGAACTATAAAAGGAATGATGACGAAAAAAGACATTTCCTAGAATTTCAATGAAAAGGTTTGCTTATTTTCTTATTTTGCAATAATGTATCATCACCTTAATCATTCATCATTTGCTGCTGCGTTAACTTCAAATATTGAAACATTCGTATGATATAATCAAAAAGATATATACGATTTCGTTGTTGCAAAATCTTTTGCTTGATAGTAATCTGCCGCCAGAAGCAAAATGTTTTCTGTCCCTAATTACTCTTACCTTTACAGTTCAGCAACTTTTAAACCTGGATTTTCATTTAAATAACATAATGCTATATATAAATAAAATATACACATATATTTTAATTTTAACTGTTTCAATATTTGAAAAAACATTGTCCATTCTGAAAATACGTTTAATTTACTTGAATATTACACGGGAACCAAAAAGATAGCTTCCATCTTATCTTCAAAACTCAAAATTGAACACATCAAAACTGATTGAATGAGGTACAAACATGAGATATTATTCATTTAAAAAAAACCAGTCAACTTAATGTTACATGTTTTAACTGTTTCAATTTTGTCAAAATATTTTTTTTTGAAGGAGGCGGAAAATCAAGTGCACGAGTATAGCTAATCTGATGAGCGTACATGGCACGGGTATACCTGATAAATGCACTGTGAAAACCTTATCCATTCATCATCATCATCATCTAGGCCATTATTATGCATCGCGTTGTTCATTATCATAATATTCATAATCACTATCGCTTCGTGTGTTACTGCGCTTCTTGCATATACTTTAATCTAGCTGACAACGCTAAGCATCCCTTGCTGTTATTTTGGTGGCAGCCTCTCATCTTCAAATGATATGATGTTCTCCAAAAAAAAATTCGATTAAGACGTGACCTTAATGGTCTCGAAAATGTGGATTTTTAGCCTATCAAATAATCATTATCAGTAAGCAGCACACTCTTGCAAAAATGCACATTTATTCCTTTCGTTTCGCCGTAATAATTTACGAGTTCAGTGGTTAGTTTACGAAATGCAAAGTACACCCCTTATATGGCCTTGAAACTTTTTTTAGTTCCCAGAGACTCCCATCGTCAAGCGTCAACTTAAAAAAAAAGAAGTTGTGACGCGGTGTTGGTTGATAATGATGACGATGATCATGCGTTTCATTCAACAAAAAGGGCTTTCTTCGTTTTAATGCAAATGCATTTTAATAACAAGTCCTTATTTGAATGAATTAATTTAATGTGAGCAAATAATAATAATATATAAAAATATTTTCTCATTAATTTATCTTTTCTTCATCTCTAACCTTCGCCGTTATTCCTTTCATTGTTATTGTTCTGTGGTGCATCTCCTCCACCATTAGGACGAACACGGCGGCCATAAAGCTTCTCATATTGATTCACGGGTTGAGACTGTTTATGCTGAGATGGTTGTTCTTCATGGGCTTGATCAATTCTGTCATTGGTTTTTTGTGATCCGGAATTCACTCCTTTTCTCTGTAAAAAAAGAATTATTTTGAATACATCACGATTTTGGATTTTCATTGTTCATCTCAGATAGACAATAAAAAATAATAAAAATTATTTATTGCCACAATCACGCATTGTCGCTTTGCCAGATAGCTTTCTTCAAAAAAAATATTATTATTATTTATTATATATTATTTTAAGCATGTACCTGTTCCTGAAAGAAGTTGTTTATGGCAGGATCCCCTCGGAAGACGGAAGCCTCTGCATTAAAAATTTCATCATTTTTCTGTTGTGCCCCTTCTTGACCTTCACGACCAGCCTCGAATCTTCTTCGGGTGTACTTTAATTGTGGGTCAAACTGCTTGACTTCACCATCAGGTCTGTTTGCTGGACGAACGCGTCTTCTTACCCCACGTCTGAGAGGTCGTTGTGTTGTAGACGATGATGAAGTTACTTGGTCTGGGGCGAATGTAGACGAAACTGAATTGAAACGAGATAATCTTCCTCGTCTGTCATATACTGGCTCTAGTGTAGTTGTTTGATCAATGGGATTTCCCGTGGTACTTCTGACTCTGACTCTTGGCCTGGATGTTGTACTTTGGTTATCATAATAGAGTACTGTGGTGGGACCTGGAGCTGGTAATCTATCCAAAGATTGCGTGCTCCTTCCAAAGAAAATTGAAAACTTTTCAGGGTTTTTGGTAGTAGTAATCTTTTTGAACAGTTGTCCCTGTAAACGAGCGGCCAAGGTTTGGGCAGTTTCCTGTTGCGTCACTGCAGATGCAGCAAAGGTGGTTGGTGCGGGGGTGCTGTAAGGCTCTGCAGTTGTTGGAGGAGGTACCGTAGAAAATCCAAAGTTATCTCTGGGTCTGATCTCTGCAGATGGCTGAATATTCAAAGTGTTCTTGGAGTTGGAAACTCCATGAATGTTACGGGGTCTTAAACTTTCTTCTTCAACGTATTGAGTGGAAAGTTCTGGAGGGAACTGGCGCTGCGTCGATGACTTGCCTCCAAATTCTTCATCCTTTCTAGGCTTATCTTTATTTGTCACACCAAAGAAATTGCTGTTCTTGGTTGTTGGAATAAACCCACTGTATGTGGTTTGCTTGGTTTCAAAATCATCTTCTGTTTGTCTGTACCTTCCAAAATATTCCGTCGTTGTTGAGGGGGTTTCAGTTGTTGTAGTGGTTGTGGGTGGAGCTCGCGTTGTACTTGGTTGGTACTGAAAGTTAGTGATAGGGTTATTGACCTGCCTTGGTCGAACTGTCCCTGAGTTTGCTTGGAACACCACATTTGGCCTGATGGTCGTGGAAGTGGTTGTGGATTCAGATCTTCGATGGAAAGGATTGGCAGTGGGTTGTCTGTATTCGGGAGTAAAGTAATCATCAGCATTGGTAGAATGCAAGAAAAACTGAGCAGCTTTGGAAACTGGTCTTCTAGTTGTACTGGGGATTCGGGTAAAGAATTCATCATTAAATCTAGTTGGTTGTTGCTGAAACGTTTGTGCAGAGGGTCGGGAAGTAGGTGGAACATGCGACAAAGTTGTCCTAAAAGTATTCTGGAAAACCAGGGGTCGAGCGGTTGTTGAAGGTTGAGTATTCTGGAAAACACGTGGCCTGGCGCTTGTTGAAGGTTGAGTATTCTGGAAAACAATGGGCCTAGTGGTTGTTGAAGGTTGAGTATTCCTGTTCCTAAAATTGTCGAAATTATTGTCATCCCTCGGGGTGAATTCTTCTGTGGAAGCATCAAAATCTGGTGATGGGTCTTGCGGTCTGGAAAACTGATTGAAGCTATTGCGAGTTGGAATGAAACCTGAAAAGGATTCAGTTTCATAGCTTTCAAATGTCTCCAAAGAAGGTCTTCTTGGAGTAGAAGAGCTTGGAGCCTCGGTTGTGGTGGTTGTTGTTGTCCTAGCTGTAGGGGTACGTCTGGTTGTGAATGGATTAAATGATGGTGAAGGAACGAAACCTTTGTTGCTAAAAAATATGTCTTCTTTCGCCTTTTGGCTCTTTGTTGGCTTTGGTGATGGTGCTGGACCTGAGGACCGGAAGTTTAATGCATTTTGTGAAGTAGCTAGGTGGTTGGTGTTGTACTCTTGAACTTGGAAGTCATCCCCTAAAGTATTCTTTTCAACTGAGTCGGAATTAACAAAAGACAGCTTTCCTCCATCCAACCCTCGATTTCCTTGTCCGGAAGATAATTTGAATATTTCGAAAATTTGTCCCAGTGGATTGGTTCCATCCGTGCGGCATACTACTTGATAAAAATCAATGCATACTTGATGTTCCTGAAAAAATAAAGAATTTTTAACCGTTACAAACATGCAACCACATTACTATTACCGATGCATGGATGCACATTTGCACAAACTACAAATAATATAATATCGCTTTTATTTTCAAGGAAATACTATTTTCTTTCTTTTATTTTTATCATCTCATTTATCAAATGGTCATGATCCAAGAGTTCATGATCACAGTTTGCATTTTATCTCAAGTTTTACTCCCACTTTTGTTGTTTTTTAAACATGCCCAAAATCATACATATGTACCTAATATCTTTCATGTAGTGCAAAGATACCAATTATAAATTTTGATAAAAATCTTGTGTATGCAAACTAACATCATATCTCCCCTTTTTGCCCTTTTATTTTCTTGCACTGCAAAATGGTTACTTGGTAAGTGCACCTTTGTCTCATCCATGTTTTAATTATGCTCTAGCTAAGCAAATGCATAATGCCCCATAGGGTTGACACATGATCGATTACTGATACTGATACTTTGACAGGGTAGAATCAAAATACCAGCAACTAAAATTTAAAAAAATCTTAATTTTCCCCACTGTCCTGTACTCCACCAAGCATTTTTACAACACTCTAATAATAATTACACAAGTTCATTCAATGTGCATTCATTTCACGATGAAAATAAATATTCATCTTCTCCTTTTATTTAATAATAAATTGAACTTGCTGTCATCTTTAGCGTTGACATCCTACAAACTAATGAAACTACTAAGAAGGGTGTCGCACGAATTAAAGGGAATACCTAAGAATGACTTTAAGGTTAAAGATGATTATACAACATGTAATGATAAAAACCCTTCTTGAATTTCTGTCAAAGGGTGCATCCCACAATAAACGTTTTTATACATAAGTATGCCTACCAGCACGTAGCCTTTAAAACAAAACGGTGGATGTTTAGATAAGACAGTATAAATATTATATCGTCGAATTGAACTTGTTCAGGCAGAGGGAGAGTCGCAGTGATGACGTTTTAAAAAATATGGTGACCCCTTTTGGAGAGCTTAATGAGCCTTTATGATATGATTAAACTTATGGTACATAAATGGAAAAAAAATTGAACTACTATGAGCAGAGTAATCAGTACAAGCAAAAATGTAAAAAATGTATACATTGTCGTTGATAAGTTTTGTTTGAGATTAGTAATTGTGTTGTGATTAGACATGTTTTCTGAAAGAAAATAATGGTAACTAATCCAAAACTACACATCACAGACATATCATCCACAACCACTATTAACAATAATATATGTCTATTTTTTCCTTGATTGTTGTGATTAAATATATTACGAGCACAAATGCTACTGTTCTTGTGTTATGTAGTATAGCTTTGTTTGAAGCACACGTGCACTTTCTGATAATTGTTTTGATAACAGCCTTTTGTTGTTTAGTTTATTATTTGGGCACACGACGACAAAAAAGACAAAAATGCAAGTTATGTATAAGGTTTATGAAAGTTTGCAAATTTTAATTTTGACACAAAAGGGGACAGAAAATATGCTCAGCAAAGTTGGCACTACTGAAGTAAATTTTTTTATTTTGGTTTGTTCCCGCAACAAAATGGTTTTCATAATTAGCAAATACTTTTTTCTCTACTAAATAGTTTAGCATGGTAAAGTTAATTGGATTATCATTCATTATTTGATGCATGCGTGCACGCATGATTTCTAAATTATTTAACAAATTATTATGCAAGAACCTTATTATGCTAAAAATATACAATTATAAATTCACTTACAGCGTCAAAAACCGTTCCATTTGGACAAAGGAATTTGAAATCCTGAATGTCCCTGCTGTTCATCCTCACACAAACGTGAAACATTTGGCAGTCAGTTTCCGGGTCAGGATAGTATCTTCCAGGAAGTTTTTCCTTGCAAGAAAATGAGGTCTTTGGCAGCGTATCATAGTTGTATCGTGGCGGGCTGTGGCTGTACGTTTGAGCATTGGTTGAGGTAGTAAAAATTTCTCCACAGAGGAAAATCACTGTGACCAAGCCTAACAGACTAGGAAGAAAATATGGGCTGCTTCTTCTTGGCAGCAGCATTTTGAAATAAATTAGGGCCGGGACCCAAATATCACGTTACAGGAATTTTATGATCTGTAAAGAAATGGAAATAAAAGGGAGTTGGTCATTTAAATTCATTAAATTAGGATGCCACGTGCTAACGTGACAATTTTTCGTTTTTGTAATTATTATTATTATTATATGCTTTCCGTATTGCACTGTGTGTGCTTGCCATGCATCGGTTTTGTGTAATAATAACAAAACAGATTTGTCGTGTTCTTAATTTTTTGATGATGTGTAACCACGATGCACACAATAATTGCAATTTTTTGCGTTAATCAGCCCCATTTATTGCAGGCCAGTAGTGCTTTGAAATCCAAATTAAAAATTAGACTATAAAATAAACAGTATGCAATGTCAGCTTGTGCAATGTAAGATGCACAATTTAAAAATTAGTCGGAAATGCACTCATAAAAAATCCAAGTGCGTTATCACCAGAAATTCAAATAATTTATAATTAGGCTTGTGACGTTGTTGATAATGAATAATGATGCGATACATAACAGATTTTGGTAACAAAGTGTAATGATCTACTAAACGCATTCTTATGTCAAAGTACATACTATATTGTTGACGGTTTTCATGTAGACGCAATAATTGGCACGCGAGCAAGCCCACAGCACCACAGTCGCTGAATAAGACGTTGAGAAATCCATCTAGGACAACAACGTTCACACACAATACCAAAATATTATATATTATTACCAAAGTCTAAAATATTTAAGAATTTACGTATTATGAAGTGGAGAATGGTAATAATAATAGTAGTAGTAGTAAGTGTATCTAATCATTTAAAAAACTGCTGTGAATTATATTAAGCCTCTCGTGCAAAAAGGAAAGAATCCCTTTTTTATTTACTTACTTGTATTACAAAACTAGGAAGCTGTTCTTATTCAAACTGATGCAAAATGAAAGAGAAATGAATTATGTTTATTTGCCTATTCTGTTGACTTACTACTACCGTTCATGTGTTTTTTTGCATTATATAGGCATATGCCATTATGTTTATAAAATGTGATGGATATGCACATCGACTAGTATAGTCTTACGGAAGGGTCCAATAATACGAAAATTTACAATTTTAATGAAAGGCACTTTTGGTTCCATATCAGGCTCGATAAAAAAAATTGACTAATGGAGGTGAGAAGAGGATCCTTTTCATTGTTCTAATATCTGGAAGCCATCTTTGAGACGTAACTTTCTTTTGCTCTCACCATCATCCATTCACAATAATAATCCATTAGAATTAGCATGTCATGTCATGTCACCGATAAGGAAATGAAGTTACAGTCATCAGAGATATAATATTTAGTGTTCAAAATAAAATTGGAATTGTAAAAATGATCACTGCTGATAAAAATTATACACCTTTTTATAGAGAATCATGTCATTGATGACAGGCATGGCATGAGCCCCCAATAAATTCCAAGTGAAAACATCATTTAAATGGCTAATTTGGTCTCAATTGAATTTCTTGAAAGACGTTATTTAAGGTGTGCGAAAAGGGACACCGTAGGCAAGAAGATGGGTTTAAATTTGAAAATATATGCACATAGTCTTATATGATAATGATGGTGTCATCCTTTGCACCTTTATCTTAGGGGATATCAGTGATTATTATCAATAAGAAGTTTTGCCAGCCTTACATTTTTTTATTATTACTAATGCAGTACAGTCGAAAAAGATGCTGAGGATGATGATGATGTGCGAACCTATTAATTCTGTCCGGTTTGGTTGGGATATCACATAATTTATTATTCATCTTCTCATGAATATTAAAACCTTTTCAGATGGTTGTTGGCCGACTTCTTTATTTTTCTGCGTGAGAAGGACGGTTGTTGTTGGGTAGAGTGAAGTAATATGGATAACAACAACAAAGAAGATGTGTCTTTCAGCCAAAAAACTGTTGCAATTTTTTGCTATCTTAATAATGTTTTGCATTCTTGAAACTAAGAAATTTTTACGGGTCATAGTCATATTACTTTGCATATTATTGCATCTTTTGAAGAAAAAAATTAAGCATCATAAATAATCATAATAATATTCTTCTCTTGTAAGTCAAAAGTAGATTTAAAGTAAAGTTAAGTGGGTGCTGGTGCTGGTGCCGGTGGTGGTTTGCAATAAGTTGAATAGAATAAAAATGTGCTGATGATCATGATGATGATGATGGACGTGTGAATGAATGAGTATATACATGAGTATTATATAATATTATGTTTAGAGGCAAGCATGCTTTTGCAATTTACAAATCATCTTCACTGCCGCTGAGCTGCCGACAAAAAAACTGTTCCTTTATTCAACAAACAACACAAAAACCCTATTTTCTACATGACATAATACAAAGTTATTATCACTTCCAATTCATTACATATATTTGTAGTAATAAATGTAAGCATTATTGTTGCACTTTTGTGCTATTGCATATTGCAACATAATAATAATAACAATAATAATATGCATGCATAAAAATGAAGTGCATTGTTGACAAAGTCCTCTTTGCCACTTTTCATGATTAAGCATTGTGCTAATTTCGTTTCAACTAGAAGCAAAGGGGGGAGAAAGAGAAGAGGGTGCACACAGGATGAGCACTTCATTCAAAATAATCTTAACTTTATCGTTTATCTAGACTCACTATCGTCATTCGTCATCGTCATCATCATCATTGTTAATATCCCAGGCTCAACACAGGAATTTTTTGGCTGAAGAATATAAAGTAAAAGTAAAACCGCAGTCCGAGTCTAATGACAATGACGATGATAACATTGTCACCGTCGTGTTTATTGCTTGTGGGCATCTCATTTCGTCAAATGTATACATATAATATATTCATAGTTCATGTCTTTGTAATTTTGCGACTTTGCAATTTGTACAAATGGCATCTCAAAAGAATAAAATAATTTATAGGTCTTGTATTTTGGGACGGGTTCATTGGGCTTGGTGCTGTTGGCGGTATAAGTTGTAATATTACCATAAAACGCAGAGGTTTTACACTTGCCTAATTCGCAACCTTGTGTATTGTTATAAGAGATTATCATAAAGACATACATAATACATACCACAGGCCTATATTAATTTATTCTTATTCTTTTCGGTTCTCAATTTTTTTGTATAGAGAGATATGTTTATTAGCTCGCAGTGAGGGGCTGTAACAAAATACTTTACAATTTTCAGAGGTGAAGAAGAAAGGAAGCAAATTTGCTCCCTAACTTGGTTAATTTAATACAACATTTCATAACTACGCATACAATGACATTTAAAAAAAGAAATAAGGTGGAAATGCTGGTGGTAGGGATAATCAACAATGGCATGGATAATTTGCTTTGAAGAATTGATTTTCATTTCCCCACGTGTCTTTTTACAGAGACATCTTTGTTATATCCAAAATCCAACACCTCTCGTTTTTAGCATCTTGTCAAAATGTTTTTAACAATGCAACAATAATTGCAGAATTGCTCTTGATTTGCAACAACATATATACCTACATTAAAAGCAAAGCAAATCCCTTTTGATAGAATAATCAACAACAGTGCATTTATCGCCAGCTATTTACATAGTCATCTCCATCTCATCATCACATTTACATAAGGACTCTGTCTGTGTGCGTGTCTCTCTGTCTGCTCGCTACGCTCCCACAATTTTCTTTGAACAAGAGGAATAAAAAAAAATAATTCGAAAATCGATGTGCCAAGGGACGGGTAATTACTAGTCTTTCTTTTCGGCGGCTGTGTGCGGTGGTGGTGGTGGAGGCGAGACAAGGTAACAATGCAGACAAGCAGCAGCGCCTATTATTATGTTGACACAACCATGTGCACACAACTCAAATGCACTTATCTAAGGTGCAAAAAAATTACTGTTATAAAGCTGCAGCATGCGCGCAATATTTCTTTTTTGCAAGGTTAAAGACATATCTTCTTCACCTATACCACCGCAAGGAGAGTATCCCCCATAGCTCTTCAATCAAACAATGTTTGATGCATATCTCATCTCATTCACCATATGAAGATGAAGAGTATCATGATCATCATGTAGCTCTTGTTTATTAACTCATTCATCAGCAGCAAGTAACATCAACAACCGTAACCACCATCATCAAATAAATGGAAGAATTAGGGTCACATAACCATTAAACAATATTTTTTATATTATGTTTTTATTGACTCCACTCCACTTTGTTTATCGAGGTATGCAGTGTGCAGAACAGAAGCCTATCAAGCGGACAAAAGTATCATATCGTCACCACAAAACAATATGGAGTCGTACTGAATTTTTGTTACTTGATAATAATTTATTTTGTGTACACAATTTTTTTAACACACACTTCACAAAACGGTTCATCTGCATAAAAGTTACGTATCATCTTACCACCTTCTCCTCTGTCACTGATGCTACTCAACTTTGAGATAAACAAGCAAAATGTGCAACGCATTTGCAGAGAGATATGTTGCGATGCGTTTTGCATGCAAAATTATCGACGAAGCAAAACAATAAGTGTTTCTTTTTTTCTGTTGAGGACTGAGGATGATCAAATCATCCGACAAAGATCCCTTGCCGAGAGTGTATACTTATATTATTACATTTCGTTCATGTATATAATCTAAAAAAACTAACGCGTATCCTTACACAAAAGCTTGTGATGTAAAACCAAAAAAAATTATTGCTATTATTGGTATTGAATCTCCATTCAAAATAAATAAGCCAAACAATGTGTGCATAATATCGACATTTCTTCATCCATTCCCATTTAGCTTTTCGTTACCCATCCTGTTCAAGGAAATTGTACCTTTCTAATTGACAACAACGCAGGGACAGACGACCAATGCAACTCAACAAAGGATTACTCAGCTGAAACGATGCTCAGATAATGATGAGGATGATGATGATTATGATTATTAGTATTATTATGATCGAGCGACATGGACGCAATATAATAATAATAATCCTCCTGAGAAACGTCAGAGAGATGAGCTCCCAAAAAATGTAATGTTGATTTTTTGAGGCATAATGTCATTTAAAACATGCTTTGTTGAAGGTACCTTGATATTATATGATTACGTAAAATGTTTGACAAAAAACATTACCATTCTTTTTATTGTTTATCACTCAGACGCACAACATATAATTTTGTTGTTAGAAATGATAATAATGACTTTGTCGCTTTAACACTTATTTTTGCAGCATTATCAAAACAAAAATCGTTTGTGTATTATTTCAACTTTTTTTATAAACTAGTTAGTGAGCTATAAAACTAAATAGGTACTCTTAAAAACCAAAAAGACACGGGGTTTGAACTGCCTGGAATGGCTTTTGACAGAGATAACGCCCAACATCATCCACAAAAAGAGTAATAATTATATGCCTACACTCAAATTGTAAATAGTGGTAGAACAATTGCTTTTATTGTCACCAGTTTATGTGCAAGGTGTCACTTTAGCACTTGACACTCTTCAGCAGTGAGGAGGAGTCCTTTTTTGAAGTTTGTGATAATGGTCATGTTGTGACATGACATAACATGATTTAAGGACATATTGTTGTATGTTATAATAATAATAATAATAATAAATAGCAGTAAGATGTTCGTCTGTGGTTACTTTTATCGGAATAATATATCTAGCCTTCTAAACCGGCGTCGTCGACAGACGCCGCGCGTTGGTTCTTTGAAAAAAACTTTTTTTTGGTTTGTTGAATGTCCGCCGTCAAAATATTATTTACTCAATCACGTTGTACTCCCCGTAATTATTATTACCAAACAACATTTGTCTACAAAGTGCATTGTTTTATTCAATGAAACGGAAAGTATGTTTAATTTGAGCATGAATTATGTATACCTATACAAGGAATAAACTACTTACTAACTGGTGTGTATATATAGGTATATAGGGGTAGTAGGCGCATTGCGCTTTTAAAAATAATAATAATATTTTATTTTATGGTATTTTACAGATATACTCTCATGAGTTTCAGAAGAGCATCATCATCACATATTTTTTTAATGTGCAATTTATGCAAATATGGAGCTGTGCTCATCACACACTCATCTAAGTGTCTACTAATCATTCAAACACACTTTAAAGTGATATGTGAAAAATGGGTGAAAAAAGAGAAGGGATGACGGATGGATGATGACCGCAATAATAATAGTGTATATAATGCTTTGTAACACGTCCTTATATTTTCTGTTTTCATTTGTTTGGTTGTTGTTACCTTACAGTAATTAACGTTACACGTAATAATAATAATAATAATATTTTTTAAAGAAAAGTGTAAGCAATACTTATTAAAACTACTAAAGCTGTCTGATTATAATGTTCTGGTTGTAAAATGTTAATGAAGCCACTTGTATTTTGTCATGTGAGCAAGCAGTACAAAGCACACACACCAAACTAAAACATTTTTTTTGATAGGGAAGGCTAGCTACCACTTGACTCTCGAAGAAGCCTTTTAACAATATCACTGATGGTAATTATAATTGAATAATATTTAACCGATGCAACTATTTGCAGTTTGTAAGCCACTACTGGCATTTTTAATGGTTTGAAAGGGTCACTTAGGTACATAAACTTGCATTCTCTCTCTCTCTCTCTCTTTGAGCTGCACTTTTGACTTTATTGTAAAAAAATGAATGTTATTGCGCGTGTAATGTAATAATTCATGGGAGACCGTGAAGGGAGGACTATAAAAGGAGGAGACAAGACAAAAGTTTAAAAAGTGTTACGAAATGACCATAAGTGAGCTGTGTTTGGGACCAGCGCGATGCAGTTTTAATGTTACTAATGCACGAAATGTAATCCTCCTTTGTTTGGGATGGGATGCTTTGAACTTTAATTGTGAGTAGTAGAAGGATTAATATTTTTGTTGTAAAAAAAATAGTATGAGCTTGTTTCCGCCAACATTTTTAGTTAAAAAGTAGCGACTAAAAAGAGATACAGATGGGGTATCTCGCATAGAAGTAAGTCATGTCATTAGAAGTCATAAGACCCGGGGAAATAGCATCTTCCGTCATTTTATAACACATTCAATGCAAAAAATCGCATTGCGAAAGATATATTACTTAATTAAGACGTAGATAAATTTTGACTTGTATGCCATTATTGATTTAGAATTTAAAAAATAATTTTGATAACAATGGATATTATAATAAAATGATATCTTCATTGGATATTTTTTTTCAAACTTCGTCATTATTCGTCTGTCTGTTAACCTCTCGACGAGATGATTTTTGACTAGAGAGCCTGTTATATCATCTATACCTATATTGCCACACAAGTAGTGGTGATTTACATGCAATCACACGATGGTAATAAAGCCCTCAATTATGTACAGGTTTTGATAAAACATTACATTAAATTAATAGAAAAATTGTTGTTTTTACTATAAAGCACGCAAAAAGTTTATATATTATTCTATCACAATCAACATTCATAAATATATGCATTCTCCAATATTATTGCCAAATTCATTAGCATGCATGTATTTACACAAGCAATTATTATTGTGATTATCATTCGAAAAAAATGATTATCAATTAAAATGTTGCATTCACAATTTTACCTAAAGACAATGAACGTTTCATGCAAATAAAATGTTTTTTCTTAAAAAAAAAAAAGAGAATAGTAAGTAGTTAGCCAAGTCATGTCGATTAAGAGAGACATGTCAAAACCTAAATAATAAAATATATCCATGTTTCAAAAATTGTACACTCATTCGAAAAATATTTTGATGAATTATCTACCCCTTTTGGAGGTGTGTGTGTTCTAATGAATCAATTTAGGCGGCTATTACAGCATGACATAAAAAATGACCATATTTGGCTTCATTGGCGATAAAACAAAGATTGCATATATTGGAGAATGGGAGAAGATGCGATATATTATTATGGAGTGATGGTGGGCCAGAACTTACTACTACACAGGTACCGTCTACGCCATATTTCACTGCAGCCGCAGCCTTGGCTTTTAATACATTCATCGGAAACTCCTCTTCTTCACACAGTTTTTCCAACTCTCATTAATATTTTGGTCATTTATTATGATAACACGACAATTGACATCGCCTAAATGACTCAATAATATTTTAAATTACTCACATGTACAACTGAGAGAAAGGACATTTTTACGTTTAATATTCTGGCAGAATTTCCGGATGTGTCATTTTAGTACTCATCCCTTTAGTAAAATGAGAAGGAGAACATATGTGCCATAAAAATACTTACAAATACAAATTATTACAAAATAAAACTGATTCTTATTGTTAGTTATTTATATTTTAAAATCTTTTCTTTAAATTTCCAAAATAAATGGAGAGTAAAACTTTTACTGTAAAAGTAGAAAAATTTGAGCAGAAAATTTACATGTATAAATATTAGTACCTTATGATGATATTTGATGATGAATCTATTTTGATATGCAAGATAAATCAGTCAGAAAGAGAGGAAACGGAAAGACTCATGTCTTGTAAAAGAATTTATTGCTGAAATGGTCATATTTTACTCAGATTTGTGTGGCACATTGTTTGTTTCTCAAATCTAATAAACACCTTCGCTTTATTTTTTATCTTTGATTTTTTCCCTAATAAAATAATAACCAAGTAAAAAATGAACAGAGAACGGAGGAGAAGGATAACCAAATACATAACCAAATTTAAAAACATGATTTGAATTGGTAAACTCACTGCGAGAGCCTTTTTGCTTTGCTCATCATCATCATCATCAAAGATCAACCTAATTGAAGACAACTGAATTAAAACAACACACACACACAAACATGTATGCATACATATTTTTGATGTCGTGTGTGGGTAGATTATTACCTCTAAAAGATGATAATAATACTATCCAAATCATCCTCATCATCTCTCCATATTGCCATCTTCAATTTTTATTCTGGGCAGCCTACTCATGTGATTTCTCATTGTGCAATACACAATATCAAATTATCGAATGAAATAATGAAAATTACAACTACTTGCATCTTGCATTGTATTATGTAGTAAAATGTAGTGCTCGCTCATGTGCTACACCATAGAGTCAAGACAAAAACAATGTTATTGGTGTTGTTGGTACAAATAAGAAAATGACCAAAAGTTTTTACTAGTTTTGTTTGACATGATAATAATGAAGACAATGCAGTTGATGGTTGAAGATGATGATCTCCTCATGATGACGATGGGGTGATGGGTATACATACAACATACAGAAATATACCTGCTAACAGTATTTCCTGCTTGACAAGAGAAGACAATAAGGTGACGACCTAAAGCGTAATCTCATCTTCCTTCTCACACTCTCCACACATATTACGCTCATCAACATGCTGAATGTAAAGTGTTCCCAATCAATGGCGGTAAGGAAGGATCCAAAAAAAAGAGTATTCAATATGCTCACTTAAACAAAATTAGGCATATTGTGTATTTCCGTCAAATTAATTAGAACGAATATGAAAATTCATAATAGCATCTCAACAAACAAGCAAGCACTATAATATATGTTACATGTCATGTGTGGTATAAACATCGTCAAATAGGTAGGTAATTATTTTTTAACCATCAACACGCACTTTTTTCAGAAAAATGAAAACAGGTAATTTTTATTGATTTTTTTATAAATTTTGAATAAAGACAAAAGGATAGTCAAGTATTTATTGTATGATCATATTTTTTCGTGATATTCGGGGTTATCAAATTAGCACAACAGACGCATATGCCATACCACTTGCTGTGTAGAGTCAAACAAAACTAAAGAAAAAAAACGGACATTTTTTTCTCTCTTAAGATAAATGGCAAAACTAATGTGGGAAATGAACCGTGTGAATAAGTATTTTTTAGAGGTTCTCCCCCCAAAAAAACTGGCTGGTGGTAAATGGTCATTGTTGCAATTTTTATGTGAGCATTTATCTCAAATTATTATTACACCATTTTTTCTTTGCGGGTCCACCCAAACTGGCAGTTGTTGAAACGATGACTATATGATGATGAATGGGATATATACAACAAAAGACGCACACCTTTCTTCGTCAGCAGTTAGCCAGCCAGCAGCACCCAGTCAACAAAAAAATAACTGACTTGACTTACACAATCCTGTTGGAAGAAAGAAGTGCATGGTGCATGATGTGAAATGATGATGACGATGATGCTCAAGTTGGATGCACGAACAATGCACACGAAAATGCTGATTTTATTTGCTCACTCTCAGTAGTTCTTAAAGAGAGAAGATCACAGGTTGCGTTTTTATTAAGTAACAAAGAGGCTGGTCTGGTATAAATGAATGGGCATTAAAAATGCATTACAATTCACAATTTTTTGTTTGTGTATGTGCATGTTTGAATGCATGTATGAATGTCTCTCTGGTTATGATGGCTGGTTGGTATGCATTATGCATAATGTAGGAAATGATTCATTCACTTTTTTATTGTTGCATTTTATTATTATTGTTGTTTGTTGGGCTTGTTGTCTTTTTGTTTAGTCGTGTGTCTCTGTCGTGCTTCTGGTTATATATGCTACCTTTTTATTACGTTTACCGTGTGTGTGTGGTGTGTTTGTACCACATTATGATGAATTGCACAAATTGACAACATGATACAAACTCAAACGTACGAATTAGTATATAACCAAAAATATTATACTTGAACGAAAAACGGGGGGTGCTTCTCAACTTCTCACACACAAGACCGCGGCTCTGAGTTGACTTGAAAATTACAACTTAACTTTTTGAAAATCAGGAATGAGGTGGTGGTGTGGTAGTAGCTTGTTTTCACATGGAAATCAAATAGGTATATCATATGAGTACAAAAATATCACATATATATATTTGTGTCAAGCGTGACAGATTCGTTTTACTCGTCCATAAAAATAATAAAGTTCATGATGATGATTAAATGGCTCACTAATGAAAGGTTGCCAATTTTATCATTCTTCTTCTTCTATGCAGCATTCGTTGAGTTGCTTGTTGTGCTATATCTTATCTTGTATCATATCTTGTTTATCTTAAAGCTAAGCTGAAAAAAGTAAGAGTGTCTCCTCATCAATTATTATTATTTTTATCCTTTCTCCTAAAATATCTTAAGGAACATTTCATATACCTATATTTACCTCTTATAACGTTTTTGATTGCTACTATGAGTATACTTATATGTATGTAGGTATGTTATACCATAAACATTAATGTCTATACATCATCGGCACAATTATTATAAACAACAATTAACAATGCTCTAACAATAATTATAATGATGATGATCATAATTCACCGTATGTTATTTTGGTAATCTCATAGCATTTATCGGGCCGTCTGTGTGGACTTCACATGACAATCGCAATGCAATCACAAGAGATCTGTGCTGCTCAAAATAATTCTATTCAATAATGTGGGGTACGTGCTTTGTTTGTGTATCTGCTCATCCATCTCCATTTCTTTTTTTTAATTGCTCAAAGGAATCAAACCCACCAATCTTGATGAATAGCTCTCATCCCTCTTTTTTTCTGTTAACAAGTCTTGACACTATTATCGCACACTCTAGCTCTTTACGAAGGCATATCACATCCAAGTGACACAAGCAAGCAGATTTAAATTTTTTTCGCAACACAATGACCACAAAAGTATTGTTGATAGGTAGCATCGGTGAAAAATGCATTTAGCAAAAAAAAATGTTTCTTTACATGGTTGACGGTTTGTTGCAAAATTATTTATATCAATTCATCTCATTCCTACACGGCACATTCTGGTACGGCTATACACTGACACTGTAATTTACTTCCATTTTAGACCTTTCTCCTTTTTTCCCAAACAAATGAAAAGAGTCTCTCAGATAATTAATCACTTGATGATGACTGAGAGTCGTGATAAAATGACCAGTGAACGTCCCCACAAGGTATAGATGTACCTAACTAATGTCATGAGTAGATAAACACCCGCTTTTTTTTCTACAGCACAGCCTTACCATATAATCAACAGAACTATCAGTAATCAGTGTCTTTCAAAACATTGCTCTATTCAAATTAGTGAATGCAATTCGACTGTTTTTTAAAAGTTATCTTCCGCATTTCTCAATTCAAAAGATTTAAGACGAAGAAAAAAAGGGATGTTGTGTAAAAAAAATCCAAAAGCAAAAGTACAATGAATTTTTCCCTTTCATTATTAGAATACAATATAGTGAATGCATACATTTACATGCTATAGTACTGAAAGGTGAAGGTTTCAAATCATGAATTCCGGAAACTGACTTTGATACAAGAAAAACACTTAAAAAGAGAAGTGAAGGATGACAATAGCAATTTGCTGTATAAAAATAAATAAATCAATCAACTTTATTACGATGAACAATATAACGGAAATTATACATTCTTTTCGTTTTCATAATGGCTCACCACATTTGACTCTCAAGGATTTTAATTTTAAATTAAATGTCCGCTATGAAGTAAGACGCGCACTAATGTGACACCAGTGGTGTCAAAGAGGATAGATGACTTGAAACACTCCTTTTAATTTAACTGACAAACTGTAAAATATTGCATCTAAATAATAATGTAAGAATTACACCTTTTTAAAAAATGTCTTTAAACGAAGGTAACATAAATACATTTAAACCTGCCCATAACATGTACTGCCAGAGAGTAGGTATCAATATATGTAGGTAGTCTGAGACTACTAGTCTCACTCAGTAATCTGACACATGCGTAAATGCTCTTTTAATTTAAATTCTCTACAAGCATTTAAAATAGTATTGACTTTGTCTTGTGATAGATATAACCTTTCCATTAAAATAAATGCGTAGTGCCTGTCATTACTACAGTAAGCTTAATGAAAAGTGTAAAAAACAACCATTTATTTTGATATAATGAGCAAATCCGCATTAAAGTAAAACCCTGTACCTTCTTAAGATGAGGTCATAATGTAATCCAACATTAGTGTCAAAATGAGCTCACGCCCACCAAAATACCTCGCATTTAGCAAAATAGTTAGCCAAGTGCATTTTTCTTTAAGGTCAATTGCAATAAATGAAGACTTGTAAATACTAACCAAGGCATTATTATCGCGAACACCGCACCACCACCATACCATATCATTATTCATTACGACAAGGTGTAACACAAGGAGTAGTAGAAAAGGCGATAATGTTGAAAAAAGTAAAAAATAAAAATAAAGATATGATGTAGGTATTCTCATAAAGATAAACAGGTGTAGTAGCCATGATCTTCATTTTTCATTCAGCAAAATAATTCACGCATAGTTTTATATGTTCTACATCATGGAATATGAATAAAAGTCCACAATATCTTCATAGTTTTATGAGAGGAGATGATCTTATACGCCTGTCCATTCACTCATTCATTCATCATCATCATTTTCATCAACACCCAAGTGGAATCTCCGGATCAAAGATCAATACATACCTATTCTTGCATGCAAAAAATAATTTATTATGAACATTGTATGTTGAATATTGAATGCCGTCAATTGAAAAAAAAAGAATTGTTCTCTATACGGCCGTTCATATGCATACATAATGTGTAGCAACTTTATCTTCCTCGATAAGTGCACCATTTGTATGCATTAGCACGTCAAGATCTGTCTTGAAGCTATAGTTGGATTTTTTGAACGAGATGAAAACAATTTAATGTTACATGCCATCATACCAATCTTGATAGCCGCAATTAGTAATAATTTTCAATATAAAATTGGGGCGCATGCAGGTAGACACAGCTTGAGAGAGATTTCTTTTGCTTCATGATACTTTACCATCTAAATAAGCGTATGTTTATTGTCCTCTTGTCTATGAAAAAGGCACGCAATCGTCAAATATTTTAATGGATCTTTAATATCCATATTAGCATACAATTTTAAGGGAAAATTGAAACATGTCAATTACCATTTAAACATACATTATTACCTATACATCATGCAAAACTAATATGGTTTTTATAGACATCATACCCGACATCCTTCCTCCGTCATTTCAACTAATTTTATTTTTTTATTATTATTCACAGGAATTCAATAAATAACGAAATATGAATGCCAGTTTTGTACTAACGAGCAAAATAAATAATGCTATAAACATTTATATATCCCTCATATATGCCATGTCACATCAAATGCACTTTTCCAAAAACTAGCTTACCATGGCCAATAGATTTACGATTAGTGACCACCATTATTGCCAATTCAATGGATTTGCAGTGTGGAGTTGGAAAAGTGAATTGCACATTATTATGCACATTAACAACTAGTGTGAGTATAAAAACAGAAAAAAGTGTATTTTTCCTTCAAACTGCTTCATGACTCAACTGTCATCTCGAGAGACAAACAATTTGTCATGGATTGCACAGGGATGAAGTGAGTAGGTATTTTTAACGTAAAAAATGTACAAAAATAATCCACTTAGCTGTTACAGTTCATCTAATTATAAGTCGCATCGCTTTTCTTCCCAACAACATATATTAGCCAAATTGCGTTAGATTGTTATACTTCATAAAAAAATTCAAAATACCTAAATAATCAAATGTTATTGTCTATCTCAGCTATATAGTGTGAGATCTGTATGTTGAAATATTCGGCAATTTTTGTTATAGGATACCGTGTAACTTTTATAATATTCTTTACACATTATGCTGCATAATATCAAAGTTCATTCCAAAACGTTAAAAAATATTGCTTTCATATAAGAGCGTTTCAATTGAAGGGCCATCTGCCTGCATGTATCTTACAAGGTAACATGTTTCAAGTCAAGTTGTTTGCAACGTTTTCCACATACCTATATTATGCATGATACGTGTTGTTTCGTTGCATTGGTCAGTTATTTCTTTACACACAAAAATGTATATCATCATCATAATTTAGGTAAGTGCATTCAGGAATTCAAACACTACTTCTTTGGCATGTTGAATTTTATTAGAGTACTTATGTGAATTATTGTAGGAGGTTTGAATATAGGTATTTCGATTCTAATATGTATGTATTATGTATGTACGTATCAATGGATTAGTCATGTATGTAGTATGTAATATGGATATTTCTACGCGTTATTTATTATTATGTAACAATGGAAGAGCTCTTTTGTTTTGCAAGCACCTATACCATTGAGGCTCTTCTGTTCAAGTAGGTTCTTCTTCTTCGTAGAAAAAGGCAATCTCCAAGAAAACCCATACAAATCCTTGCCCCAAACACCCAATTTTTTTTTTAAAGTCGTGACTTCACTTTTGGAGAACTTCGTGACATTCTTTTTTGTAGTATGCTGTCGTCGATACCTACGAAATACATACTTGATGATTGTTACATCCGCCGATAACTGAGCTCACAAACAACTGGTCAGTAATACATAATTTTTACAATGCAATATGGCTTATTAATATGAAAGGCAATCGTCTACCAACACTGCACTGCTGTATGATGCATGATCAAAATAGTACTAGGTATCCTATATAAATCATTATACTGAATGTGATATTGTTATCTTTGAAAAAAATTAAACAATGTAAAGATTTTTCTTGGAGTACTACATTGCATTCCAAACAACTTAGTCACACTCATACCAACTTGTTCTCTATTTTTTCAGATTTTGAATTCCACAAAAACTCACAAAAGTGCAGTGTAAGTACTCGAGTACTGAAGCTGAAGACATGGGTGATGATTTGATTATAAAATTATACCAAAAAATCAAGTGGCAACTGGCAACTACCCAAATAAAATATGTTTATTCCCGATGTGTGGAACGTTTGTAAAAAAATATATATTTTGGCTTGATGAACAATGAAAGTATATTGGTAAACTAATATGATCGACAAAAGTCAGTAACAAAAACTTGGAGCTGGTACAAAATAATGTGCACCATGCACAAAATAAACTTTTTTTTTACAATCGTGTGCAAAATATCAAATTACTTATTATTTTTGACTGTATTGTATTTACACGAGCCTGCTGTTATTGTACCTAAAAACATGCTATATATTCTTTAAAAATGCTATTGCATAATCTGCAAATATGCAACAATCTCATTGCATTGTTACCGTTTTACTTCCACTTTCTTAGACTTGCTTTTGTTTGGAAGATAAACACTATTTATACCTACGAGACAATAACATATGAAATATCATTGTTGGTGTAGACACACGGACGCAGACGGGAAATACACACATTTATCATATCATCATATTCACATCATCATCTAATCATCATATTAATAGGTTGCACTCTGAATTTTACTTTCACGTTTGTGTTTTTTGTAGTCCTCTTCACCGGAACCATAGAGCAGTTTTAGTAATGAGTAATGAAGTGAATGAGGAATGTGTGGTCGTCGCAGCTAAACTCACAATGCAAACGCTTTTCGCGATTCATGCAGAAAGATTACGGTGGTAACAATGCGTAAACTCATACTAAATAATTTTAGACATTAAAACCGTGACTTACTTTGCTACTGTGTCGGGATAATAATTACCATAATCACTCGCCAACAAAAAACACATCACAACATCACACAAAATAATAATAATATTTCTCTTTGTATTAATAGCCCAGCATTTAGCTGATATTGCTTGAGGAATGAAATGCAAATGTGTGAAAATGGGTGGAAGTGAAGACACTTTTATTAATGTTTTGCTTCTTGTTTCTCTATACTTCCTTATTTGACAGCTTGATGAAAGGCTTATTCGCAACTTGAAGCTAAATGCCTAAAATAAGTTAAGATTATTTGTTTTAAAGGTTATATGTGATCAAATTACAGTACCTCTTAAATAAGTAGGTGGTCATCATAAATTCATTAAAGCACATCATATTTTGTTAATCTGTTTAAT
>JAITYZ010002494.1:0-13456 GCA_027744595.1 Paronellides praefectus
TTTATACAACGTCCATCTGTCAGGTCCTTTGAGTACACGACCTTCGTCAACTTTTAACGGATTAATGGACTTTTGTCTTGTGGTACCTATATGGATGATGGTAAATTAACCAGAAACATTTAAACATGCAACAACGTCTCCCAAAATATAAGTACTTGAGTACTTTAGATATCAGGATGCAATGACTGTTTTGCTCCGTCATTTGCTCCGTCATTTTTACAAAAACTGACATGTTTGAACTTTTGAATTACCAAAAGTAGACTACTTTTTATTCTGTCCAGCAGCAGCAATTTGAAAAATACTCTTTTATAATGAACGCTCACAATACTTCACATAGTGGTTGTCTGTGTCATTGTTTATCTGAAACAACTTATGTATTCTTAACATGTCAATGAAACTGGATGTAATTTTTTTTATCAAAAAGTCAAGTTTTTGTTGAAAGATTATAAATATATACAATAGTACATAGGTGCACATTTTATTATAAAAATAAGGTACACGTGTATGTTTAGGCTTCGTTTATGGTAAAGGATTGTAGCATGGATAATTTTTGAATAAATGTTTTAAAATGCCTTATTATTATATTTGAAAGTTTCACGCGAAATGGTATGGAATATTTGATTATGAACATTTTGCTACAATAAACGTCTTACCAAGATTCCTAAACATTGTACCCGTCCAACGTAATATATATGTATAATATTATATTCATATCGACGCATATTATCCATCTTAACCTTTATGGCCCCATATTATTCGTGACTACAATCGAGTTACCTTACTTATGTCTGTATGTGTCAATGCTAAACAAGCTGATATTATCCAATCAGGTAGTTTGAATCCATTGCGCTAATCATGCGGGGTTCCACATATTTCTCACAATCTTCCTATCGCTCAAATTAATCTTCCTGTTTTGTGGCTCTACGTATATAACACACTGCTGCAGATTATAATTTTCTTATAAAACTCGTAAAACGATAAATGCACTGAGCAGACTTTTATAACTCTGGATATATACTACTAAAATTTAGCACCAAACTGAAGAGCAACATACATAGGAAAGAAAAGTGTATAATATAATATTATGCAAAACTACAAATTTTTCATTTTGTACCCAGAACATTACACGAATATGTGTGAATTTTTTCATAAGTGAGCTCAATATTGGTAGCATGTAAGGTGCAGATTATTTCCCATTACCTTCCTTCAGCTATCAACCAAGTTCTCTTTCTGCTTGTTTTTTTGATGATGATGATGACGATGGAACACATGAACTACTGGCAAATTACGTGATTCTTGTCAGAGAGCAACAATGGTCTTAAGGCACTATTATCATCAGCCATATAAAATGCACATGTACATAATAATATTTTCAGTTTCATTACATGGAGCGTTTGGAGGTACAACTTTTCTTAACAGCCAGCCTGCTGACCATCATCATGATATCATATTATTATACAAACAACAGTTTTTACTATATTATATATTATTATAAATATATGCATTACTCGTTTTTTTTCTTCTTCACGTAAATGCGCCCCCTTCCATAACACTTGGTTTACCTTTTTTTACATTATATTTATTAACATGAAGTTTCATGGACAATAGAATTACATCCTTGCCAATCGCACAGAAAACACTTTTGCGAATCCTCCTCATCAGTCCACTTTATCGTCTAAACCTAACAAGTTTCACGAAAAGTTGTCAGCTCTCTGGTAATGGCAGCACAAATGCTTTGCTACTACTACCTTTTCAATGATGGGGAAATAAGATTATTGCCGGAGAGTGCTTCTACTACTGCAACACATAATTCACAGGATTAGACAAGTTTATAAATTCATTTTTTGTTTCTGTGTGTGACAAACTTTGTATGATAAAAGTTTCGGAATGGATATAACTACAAGTGTCATGTTCGAGTTGAGGAGAAAACTGAAGTAGTTAGCCATACATATATTATTGTGAAGAGTAGCAGTTGTTTTAGTGTGCATACATTTTGTTTTCAAACAAACCAGCCACTAAAATGGCTTCAAGTAAGCAATTTACCATCCTGAAAAGGTTTAGAGACCAAGTGGTGGTGATATTAGCAAGTATACTATTTACGATTACTATAATTCCTGTATTTCTATTTCTTATGGTGCCATGTTATATTTATCGATATATCGTTGCTCAGTTAGCGAAAGTGTTTAATCCCAGCCTGGGAAAGTTATTATGCACTCGTAGTGCTTTGTGCGCTGTAGATGACTTGTACACATATCCAAAATGTACCCTTCTGGGTGTCGCCATTGTTGGTGGTGAGGTGGACGCAGTGTCAATGAGAAAGCAAATGACTGCAAAAGTTATTACTGCAAAGGATAAGCATGGAAAGCATATTTATCCTGAATTTCAACAATATTTCTCCCAGTGGCTTGGATTCCTGTTTTGGAAGTGGGAAAAGAATTTTAATATTGATGAGCATATTACCTACTATGAGCCCTCGTTGAACAAACAAGTTGACGATAGAGAGCTTGTTGAAATTCGTCAACAGTTGGTGAAAAAACCATACATCAGAGGCAAAAGTCCATGGGAAATTGTTCTCGTCAAAAATTACATTCCCTCGTATCACATTCCCGAAAATGACGATGGCACAGGTGGTCCATATCAAGGACCAAAGTCAGTGGTGATTGTGAGATTACATCATGGAGTTGCAGATGGGTATAGCATGCTGGAATTGTTTCTAAACTCGATTGACAACGATAACGTGAAAAGGGAGGATCTGGCAAAACCCCGATTTGCACAGCGCAGCTTTCTTCAAAGCTTCTTGTACTGGTCGGCTGTTTGGCTATCCGTCCCCTATTACGTAACTCAGGAATTATTGACCACTTACGATAATAACCCCTTTCACCCCAAAGGAGTCAAACTGACAAGGGAAACATTTACAGCAGGAGATGCTGTGCCAGTGTCTGTCATCAAAAGTATTCGAAGCAAACACAATGTAACCTTCAGTGCAGTTGTTATGAGTGCATTAGCGGGCGGCATACGAAAATTTATGCTTGTCAATGACATGAAAATCCCAGATAAAATGCATATCGTAACTCCTCTACCATGGCCAGGCCATCCTTCAACATTGCGAAATTACTGGTAATTATTTTTTTTGTACTCTTTTATTTACACATGACTATTTTGTACACATAAATAATATGAAGTGGTTCAATTATTGCATACAAAAAGGTTCAAAATAATTATTCGAAAAGTTCACAGACCTATGGATTTCTCTTTCCCCTTCATATTTTATAAGGCATTCTAGATCTGTCTTGATAATAAATAAACGTTTCATTAAGAGAAAAAACACAAACAGTTCTGGAAATCAGTTTCTCTTGCTTTAAGAATGACTGTAATGAGTGAGTCATCACTCTCTCTCACTCAGACGGTTAATTTTGTAAACATGATTCTTTAGAATTACACGTAAACCAAATTAAATTTGAACATATTATGTAAATGACGCATGAATTGTTTTGCCACTGAGAGAGCTTTGGAACAAATAATATATTTTTTACACTATCAATCACGCATCAAGAATGAATGTAACTATACTGTGTGTGCCTTTGTCGTGGGAAATGAGGCAAAAAATATTATTATAATAATAATAACCTGAGATCCCATTTACATTTTGCAATATTATTTAAACACCAAAACCTGCATATTAGCACAGCAGCTTGATTTTAGGTTTTATCACAGCAATCATGTGTTTTTGCAAAGTGTCTGTTCCCAGAAGTAGATATTAAATAATCTAAATTTTAATGATGTACGCATAACACATGCTTTTATTTCCATATAATTTTGTAAATGATTTCCAGGGCTTTGGCATTTATGAAAATTAGGAGTTTGGATAATTCCAGGGAATCATGCCGAAAAAAATTTCAATATTTTCATTTACCACTCACATATTATAAATCATTCATAATTTCCAGTGAAATTCAAATTCTCAAACCAATTTGTATCATTTTGATCCATCCAGTAACGAACGTTGACTTGTACAATCCAAATTATTACAAATTATATGCAATTGTACTAATGTTTACAGGTCATTTTGTATAATGAAATTACCTCTGGAAGTGGCTGACGCAACAGAACGACTTAAAGTTTTAAACAAGAAACGTGAAAAAGTTGTTCATTCCACCGTAGCTGCCATGAATTTTACATTAGTGCCACTTGTTGGTGCTCTCCCACATCCAGTACTTAACTTTTTTGCTCAACGAAACGCCACAACAGTAATGATGTCAAATTTTCCAGGTTTGTAACAACAAATCTCGATTAAAATATGATGCAATTCTTTAAAATAAAGTTTGTTAAAAAATATTATGCAAAATTTTATTATTATTTTTTTACACAATTATATATAGGCCCTCCTGTCACAGGAACATTTTTTGGCTATCCTATTCTTTTCGGATCGTTTGGAGGAGGTATGGGAAGAGGAAATCTTGGTAATAATAAAATAAACATACTGCATAAGCCACAAACAAACGATCTTTCCTAATTATTACTTTGCGTGACTCTTTTCATTTGCAAAATCATGTGCGTACAAAATGAAATTATATTAAGTGTGTATACCTATGTACCTATTTTCCTATTTAGCTTTCGGCGTGGCTATGCTAAGTTATCGGGGCACTATGAGCTATGGAATTGGGATTGACAAAGCACTCCTGCCAAATAATGCGAAAGCAGAGGAACTTTTACGATTTGTCAAGGATGAACTTCACATTTTGGAACAAGACGTTGTTGCTTAAAATAGATCCTTACATTTATTTTTGATCTTCAGTTCAAACTTTAAAAAAACTTACACTTTGTGCGACTACACTGTCCCTCTTTTCGTTACGCAGCAACAAACAAACATTTATATATATTTACACAGGGAAACGTAACTTGAATGAGGGAAGGCAACAATATAGTTGTTATTGTGCATAAGTGAATGTTTATTGTTATGATTAATATTATATTTTGACTGTTTAATATTATTATAAATTACAAGCACGACTATATATATAAGATTCAGCAGTAAATGTGACTCGTCATTGTGTGCATCAACCGGGATATTGCCCACAGGTATATTCCTTGCACATTTGTGTCGGTATTTCATATGTTTTATGTTACTATGCATAGTTAAAAGTATTGCAGTTTTACGGTCAGTAAAGAAGTTCAATTGATTAAAAAGCATTATTAGTATTGTACTTTTTGAGGAATTTTTCACTAATCTAAATCTAGGTCTTTTATAGTCATTTGCTCAATGATAATGTGCATGGAATATGGTGATGATGATAGTGGTGTGGGTACGGTTTAAGATTTTATTTTAAAATGCGTACTTACAATGCACAATGACACTGCAATATTCAACAATACGATGGTGATGGTGTGCCGGGTGGCAGAAAATAAACTTCATCACTGACGCACCACAAAAAAAAGTTATTTAAATGGCACAGCGAAAATAACGCATGTGTTTCGAAAATGTTTGTAGAATAATTAATGCATAAGAGTCAATTAAAAAAACTGATATAAGAAAAGATGAAAAATGTATACAAGGCATTTATTTTGGCATATAAACCTATTATATTATAACATGGCATTAATCCACACCCTCAACGTAATTCATGTTAGATCCATCAAGAAATAAAAAATTTGATAGATTACTTTGCCTATTATTCTGAGCTTCACTCAACGACATTGGCATTAAACTTTGCATTTTTATCTTTGCTGTTTTGGATCTTGTTCAAAAATCAAGCAATATATATCGATCTATCTACGCGTTACCCTTTTTTAATTGTCCAATGTAGCAGATCAACAACTTTTGTCCAAGAGCAAAAGTAATTACCCTTGATTTTTGTGACCAAGAACTTGGCCAATGAAACGAAGGATCAGTTTAGGCATTTACCCAAACAAGACAGGGATAAAAAATGTGAAATAAATGATATAAAGGCATCATCCAGACCACTCCTTTTTTGCAAACGCTCATATACCTATATTGATGTCATGTTGGGCAATTTTTTATTCAAATTTAAGGACATTTCCTACGTCGTCTGTAGACACACTTCTGCTTATTGTAAACTACAACCACCTGCATTTGACAAGTTTCATTCTTGAAGGAAACAATATACGACAACCGTTTATTATTAACGTACCACTACAAATATACCTATACCTATATTATACCTAGCACCTATGTAAGTTGGATATATTACTATACATACCCATACGATACGAATGTACGATATGTGCGTTTGTTACTTATATAATGGATGACGGCAACAACGAATGCCGACGGTTGATGTAAAGGCTTAAAAGGTTCGGCTATCGTCATTTACAATCGCCAATTAACGTTGGCTGATGGTAAGTTATATAAAAATATAAGCGAGAAGCATCAGAACGGGAAACGATAATAGTATTGCGTGGTGATAATCATGACCCATCTTCGCGTACATATATGAATGTAGGATCTATAATATTGCTATAAATCATATTTTCAGTTTCCATGAATGCTTCAAGCTACACGACATTGGTCCTAAAGCATTGCCTATTAATTTTTTTGGGGAGGGTTATTGTTGCAAATGGTAATATTATCTATACGATCCACCTACGAAAGTGCGTTAGTTGATGTAACTCAAGGTAATGTAATTTTGTTCAATGATGCAGAACTGTTTAATGTGACTTGACACAAAATGCGTAAGTTGTACTTTTTTTGTAAAAATTGCTAAAAACTTTGTTCGATAATGAATAAGTAATCGTTTGGAGGATGATAAAACAATACATGTGGCTACAATGTTAGAAAATAATAATAGAATTGTAATGCATGAGATTATAATAGTTACCTATATTACCTTTCAAATATTCTCTAGAATCAAGAAAAAATTCATATTTTTTTAATTTCAAGTTATCGGAAGGTCTACTAGACCAGTACCTTTTTTCTGTTGAAATGTTACACGGGAGTGTGTAAAGAATGCTGATTTTACATCAAGGTAAACTACAAGTCGTCATGAATGCCTTTGTTGGACTTGGTGGGGCTGGAACGGAACATGCACCTACATCATATTATATTGCGTTACATTTTTTTAAGAAGACCAAACCTGCTACTATACGTCTGACCGTTGAAGGCTAAAGCCTTTTTTTAATTCAATGAGAAAATTTATTTATTAATAAAAATGGTGTCCTGTCTGACAAACCAATAATACACACATTGACAAAGTCATGCTGATTCTAAAATAAGCGTTATTCGTTATGAATGTGGACTTTGTATTCTTTTCTTTTTCTTAAGAAAACACTATGCTTTCAAGTATAAATGTAGACGACCCTTGCCTGTTGGTAAACAAGTTTCCTAATATGAATGCATGAGTATCTTCAGTTCGCCTACCTTCCAATGCAATATATAAATCTTCCATTAACAAAGTCAGACTGAGAATACAAGGTTTAATGTCACATTAGCGGCAAAAGTACATCACATATACATAGTATACCAATACCAATATGTATATATTTCTAATTTTATCCCATTTTAGAAGTGAATTTTATTATATTCATACATAACGTATACATGGCCAAAGCAATTATATCGTTTACTATTTACATTAGTAATTTTAGCACTAGTACATATTTATCCATTTATTAAATTAAATTGAATGGTTAAATGGAAGACAAGACAGGATATTGCGTTTTTTATCTTATAATAAAAAGCTTCCGTGAGTTACTCACCTCCACATTTAGACAATAACACAAGTTCATATGCAAACTAGAAAATAATTATACACACGTCTAGATCAACAAAGAAGTGGAGCTAAAATGCAGTATAACATTTTAAACTTCAATTAGGTATTGTGTTGCAGCAGCTATTTGCTTGTTAACTAAATTATATACGTCAGTCATGCGTAAAAATGGGACAGAGCAAGCATTATTTTAAAATTAAAAATAGTTCCCATAACTTGCACTTTCAGCATGAATTGACAATAGGTCATGTGTGAATCAACTTCACAGGTATATACATAAATATAACTTTTTATAGATGTAAGTATAATAGGTAATCATTATATAAGATATATGTGAAAAATCAGGTAGTGCGATAGGTACCAATTAAAATGTATAGTATAGATACAAAAATAGGTAATATATTCCATATTATATGTATAATTCAATATTGTACAATGTTATGATTTAACGCTGATTACACTACGATTTTCAAGTGTTGGGGCGACATGATACATATTTAACTGCGCTTGTTTGCATCTGAAATTTTCTTAAAACACGGAATTGTTTTGCGTTTTTGTGGAGCGCTCTTTTATTGTTTAATTGCATATGTATTACTACCGTGAATATGTACATATTTTTTTTGCATTTTTAATGAGAAGGTAATTAACAACACACCATAAGCTTGTTCCTTGTTCCACGCTAATCATGATTTCAAAAAAATAAATTATTTCAAAACTTGCATCCATTTAGAATAATTTAGAATGCAACAATTCAGAAGAGACTTGCCTATTTACGAAAGAATTTTAATAAATCAAAGTATTGATAAGTATATGGAGAGAACATATTTCAACAGAATGTAACCAAGAGTCGTAAATAAATCCTTTCTCATCAAATCATAAAAAGTTAGTCATATTATATTCTGATAAACCCGAATACTGAATTAAAACTTTCAATGTTAAAACTATAGGTGCATATTCATTAGTGTTAAAAACTAAAGCACAATGACGACGCATCAAGTGCTAAATAGCTCAACTGCATCTGTTATATTTTCCAATCTGATGATCGGCCACATTTTTTAAAACTATTTTTATTGTTGTTCATGTAAAAGTGCCATTATCATTACAGGCTGTCATATGGTTTTTAAGTATTTAGAGAAAAAGTATGTAATGATAATATGGAATAGGAAAGGGATGATACGTTGTGTTAAAAATGACAGCTACCATTAATCGCTTTAATGTCCATTGTTCCTACGTGTTAAGAAAATGCAACAAAGTTTTCCTATCGAAAAACGTTCATTTTCAGTTTTTGCAATTAATTGGCGCATCATAAAAGAAATATATATCTGTAGCATACCATATAATACCATATAATATGATAAGAGTTCGCAGAACACACTATAACCACCTGTATAATAATATGAAATGGATAATGACATGAAGAGCTAATAATCCAAACAAAAATCATTTTAATAAGTTAGTTAGTACATATATTATGCGTGTATACTTCGATACGATTACTTGACGATTGTACTTTTAACTGATTTAACAAACTACGCCAGTCAGCATGAATATAAACTCGTCGAAAAAAAAGCTCGTGATTTTATATGAGAGTTTTGCGAACAAAAAAGGGTATCTAAAGAAATAATGTTGCCATTTTGTAGGCGAATGAGGGCATGTATACAACAAAGGAAAAGGGAATTTGGAATTGAATGAGAACACGTGCTGGGATGTCTGCCATTCACTCCTGCTGCCGCAACACTATTGACTTTTTGCACACAACAACATTCCCTTTTCTTTATAGGTACCAATATAATGTATTATTCATATGAATGCACGAGCACACACTATATAGTATACTAATTTAAAAGTTACATTGCAAACGCTGAATAGTTTACAATAGAGCAGTGCTCATAATTAAATATATGCTACGTCCCTCAAGTCATCATATGAGTACTGCGGATAATTGCTCGCTTATATATTGCCGTCCCATTCTTCTTTATATTTGACCAACATCAATGATAGCTTAGTAAAAGGGATGGTCATTTATTTTAGTTTGACAGTTGAATATTTTTGAATCTTCTTTCGCTATGGTCAATCACATTCATTCTTTTCATGCCTCACAACGGTTATATATCTATCTTTAGGATATTTCTTCTGTGATCAAGTTCAACAGTGCGGTTTTTCGGTTATCAGTCTTACGCTTTCATTCTTAATCATCATCAGTATTTTATGATGAGACTGTCAACAATGTTTCGGGCTTTCCACTTTCTTTAATAATTAGTGTCATTGCTGAAAAAAAAAGTTTTACGTTAATGTATTTACTTATTAATTTTTTACAAAGTTCAGTTATCATTTGAAACATTTGAAAATGTAGAAGCAGTCACGTAATTCGTTTGAAAAGGAGAGTATGATTGTGTTAAAGTGCTTGGAGAATCGGTAGCCGGAAAGTCAAGTAGAGTCATTTTACAAGTAAAAATGGCACCCACAACGGTAACGCTAAGTAGTCCCCTTAGCATGGGATTTAGCACGTTTTTCTTGACAACTGGAATAGCATTACTGCCAGCGTTAATACTCCAATTTTCACTACTCGATGAAATTTCTGATCGTCTCAGCTACTTTGGCCAGGATGAAGAGTTTGATTTCATTGTTGTTGGTAATGATCCTAATGTCGTTTTTTTGGATCAAGAAAACCGGTGGGATTTTGTTTGTGATAATCATTTACAATTTATTTATTATTATTATTTATTGAGGTGGTGGATCAACAGGATCTGTCGTGGCGAACCGTTTAAGTGAAAAATTTCGCGTGCTTCTTCTTGAGGCAGGAGGAGATCCATTTCCCATGCAAAGTATTCCAATATTATCTCCACTAATGCTGGGAAACCCAACGCTAGATTGGAACTTTTACACAGTGCCGCAGAAATACTCTTGCTATTCACTAAACAATCAGGTACGTTGTGAACATCATTATTTTGTCAGCATGCAAGTCGTTAAGTGAATTTGAAAAAAAAAATCATTTTTGTGCACACAAAACAATAAAACAATTTTATTGTAATTTTGTAAGCACCTTTTTTAAAGCAATTTTCCTTAAACATTTTTTTATGCTTTTGTTGTTATTAAAATGTGTAAAAACAATTGAGCAATTTATGATTTTGTTGTTAAAAAACAGTCCAGTTACTGGCCTCGGGGTAAAGGTTTGACATATACCGCGGAAGGCGATCGTGAGTCCACAAGCATTAAAAGTTTTAAAAAAAATCAACTTGTCATTACTCTATATTATCATTTCTCTGTAGCCGCATTTCATGGGAGTGACGGAGAGGTTACAGTAAGCGCTGGGTCTTATGGTCCTTTGGCAAAATACTTTGTTAGAGCCGCCGAAGAAATGGGATACCAAAAAGTAGACCTAAATTCACCCTACCAAGAAGGTTACAAAAACAACATTTCATTGTTTCAACTTATCAAAAGCTCAGCCGATAGGAAAAATTAACAATGTATTTTCTCGGTGTATTTTAAGGCTTTAATGAACACGTGTACAATCAAAAACGTGGACACAGAGCCGGGGCCTTTAGTGCTTTCTTACAGCCTCTCAGACAAACGAGAAGCAACAGGTTGACGATAAGGAAGTATTCATTAGTAACAAAGGTTTGTACAATGTTTTTTGAAGTATTTTTAAGAACGTGAAATAGTGAACAATGAAAAATGTTTCATTTTTGTTATCTTCATCGAGGAGAGTGTATACAAACACGCAAATGTGCGTATATGTAAATGACGCATGCTACACGCTCATCATTCATCATATCATCAACATTCACAAGCCAAGTGATTTATATATATGTGTTGCGGCTATATATCATTTATATAGACTTGTTTGATATATATTTTTCACCGGTGTAACTGCCTTAACTTTAACATAGAAATATACATAGAAATATGGTCGTTAAAAAGTACTTATTAGGCGGCTGTGTTGTTGTATGTTGTTTAAACATTCCGCAATCGAACATACGCAATACACATAAATGTGCATAATTGTTAGTTCCTCTTCATAAAGACCTAATTATATATGTCCCAAATTCTCATCAACTTGATATATTGAGGATAAGTTTTCATAACAATGAAAACTTTTGAATTTGCAATGGCAATGGTGTTTTGAGTCGACGCACTCGCACTTGAATGATGTTGTACTTTATTGCACTATTATAGTCTACATTCCTTTACTCTTGACACCGTTGCATTGTTATCGTAGCTTAAATTTTAATTTCGAGTGGGTGATGGTTGATGACACTTGAATTGGACTGATATATATTTTCTTATCTTTAATACACTGCAGGTTCTTTTCAAAGGGTCAAATAATTTGGCCTATGGAGTGGAATATGAAAAAGGAGGCAATCGATACCAAGCGCGCTGTAGCAAGGAAGTCATTTTAAGCGCTGGTATGGGCCCTCCAACGTTAAAAAATATTTTCATAGCAAACATTTTAAAATTTGATAAAATTATACTGTTAATTTTTTCAACCGGGTCTTCCTTTAGGGACAATTGGGTCCGCACAATTGTTATTACTTTCGGGCATTGGACCGCATCAACACCTTGAATCAGTAGGAGTAAGTGTTTTTGATTAATAAAGTATAATTCCCTTGTTTCGTAGCTTGCGTTGTGGTGACGTAAATGGTATGTAGGGAAATACAAGGATAAAAGAATGTATTCACGCAACTTATGAATGAATTGTATTATAATAAATACATTTAGATTACTTCTCGTGTAAATTTGCCGAGTGTGGGAAATAACCTGATGGATCACGTTATAGCTCTGGCCGGACCATTTACAGTGGATAAGCCGCATTTAACGTAGAAAGATAACTATTATTATTATTCAAAGCATACAAAATTTATTTTAAAACAATATCCAAAAAGTATCTCTTAAATAAAGGATGTAGGTATATAGGTATAATAATATGTATAATTAAATATATTTCTAGCTATCTCTCCAGTCGGGATTCCTCCCCGTCTGATTTGTTGCAATATTTGAGTTCTGGAACTGGGCCCTTAAGTCAAGCTGGGATCATGGCTTCCGGTTTTCTAGCATCTAATAAAACGAAGCTCCTTGCAAAAATAAACAATAAAATTATATGGCCGGATATTCAGTTGATTCTTAACGGAATACCAACCGACACAAATGCAATATCAATACTCGCAAAAACTTACAACTTGAGGCGTGACATTGCCGAAGAATATTACAAACCTATTGTGGGAAAAGATTCCTTTCATATCATGTCAATAGCTAGTCGACCTAAATCTAGAGGTCAAATACTGCTTGCCAGTAAAGACCCAAAGGTTTATCCACTAATTAATCCAAATTACTACAAACACCCGGATGATGTGGCGATAACTATAGAAGGTAATTTGTGGTAACGTATAAATTCGGGGTAACCTGACATTTAGAAACATTCAATTGCATATTTCTTTTTTTTTGCGTATAGGTTTAAAGAAAGCTATTCACTTGGTTGAAAATACGAAAGCATTTCAAGAAATCGGTGCTCGTCTCTCCACAACTCCATTTCCAAGCTGCAATAGCCATGAGTTTAGAAGCGATGCTTACTTTGAGTGCTACGTAAGACATTTCACACTAAGCGTGTATCACCCAGCAGGTACTTGTAGAATGGGGCGCAGTGATGATGATAGTGTAGTTGACTCATCCCTTTCAGTGCGTGGAACAGAAAGATTACGTGTGATAGGTAAGTAGAATCTTACCTTACACCTTAC
>JAITYZ010002495.1:0-15003 GCA_027744595.1 Paronellides praefectus
CCACTGCTAACGAGAATACCGGGACCAGGTTTTCAAAACGACCCGGACGTATAAGATCCGAAGCCGATGAAGATGACAATTGGCGAAAGAAGTAAAAGTGTTTGGTGAAGTGTATTTGACTGATTTATTACAGCTAGTTGTAAATAAAGTTTGCTTTAATTTTAATATCATCAAAACAAGTTAGGTTCTTTCATAAACCAGTGTATAAATTGAATCAGGCATAATTGACAAGCTAATATATCCGCCGTAAGTTTCGTTGAGCTGAAGTGATATCTCAGTCGTCAGTACATTTAAAATTATTACTGTAACCCATCCATCCGGTCTTAGACAGGCTAACACTGATAATCCTCGAAAGTTATCAGATATTGTAGATATTCTAATCGCACCAGAAGGAATGAATTTGGAAAAGTGACCCAAGACATAAAACATAGGTTGCTTGTAGATTATTTGGTGATCCCTATACAAATAATTAATTACTGTACATAATAATTATCACTTGGACAATGATTTTTTATGTTAGAAATAAATTATGTAATTAACCTATCTACTATGATTGGCGCGTCCAGCTCATTACCGGCCCAGTTGGGACCTCCACTCATGTTCAATACCATATTCCAATCTATCCATCCCGTTACCCAATGATTCAAATCAGAAATAATATCCTCAGCATACAGCTCGGCTCTTTCCCAGGATCCTAAGATGACCGCTTTTTCCAATGCAAGAAAACCGGTACTTGCTTCCGTAGCTAGTAACCATTTTTCCGGGAAATGGTGATGCGTGCGTTCCAGTAAGGATGCAGACACCAATGCATCTACATACCAATGTACTCCAATACCACTGACATATTTGGCAGCCTCCTTGTCCGATAAAATGATCTCAGGCCAATTAGCCAAATTGATACGGTCATCGTCCAGCATTATGATTTTCTAAAGAATTTTTACAATTCTGATTCAAACATCACCCTTTTCGCAAAAAAAAATCCGAATTCTCACGATTCAAAATTTAAAGATAATAGTACTAATTTTGAAAAAGTAGAATTTTGTAAAGTTGGCCCAAGATTCCATCTAATCCATTCTCGTTGTTCTTTAGCCGTCCAGCCCATGCAGTTAAAAGGGTAATCAATCAGGTTTCCAGCGGTGGGTTCATTTTGAGTGGTAACTCCCCAAAAAGTTATGTTGTGATCTGCATAGCTCTCCAAAAAATTTATAAAGTAATTTGCCCATACTTGATAATATTGATGCTTCAAGGATCCTTTCCCTGAAAATGCACCATTGGTCTTCATCCATTTCGGAGCGCTCCAAGGTGAAGCAAGTAGTTTTAGATGTGGCTGGAACTGTACTGCCCTTTGTATGAAAGGAATCTGGAATTATCAAATAATTAATTGTTTTAAGATTTCAGAGGACGTGATTTTAATGTATTACCAACTTTATAAAATTCATCCTCGGTTCGCAACCGGAAGTTTCGCAAGTTAATGTCTTCTTGGTCGACATCATCATCGTACGAGTATGTCCAGGTACTAAAGTCTGTGCCGCCCATTGGTACTCTGGCAAATGTATAGTTAAGGCCAACCTTGTCGTCAAAATATTGTCTACATAAACGAACAGTTAAGTTAGGAATCATTTAGGCGCAACTATCGTTTTATTGTTTCACCTTGCCCCAATTTATCACTCAAACTGACCTGATAACTATGTCCTGTAATTCATCTGGCAGTGACACAATATTTATTCCAGTTGCATCTGTAAAGGCTCCCCCGAATCCTTGAATTTCTTGGAATTTCATATCGCGATTAATTGTTATTTTCACCACATCAGCATCCAATAAGTTGGAGGTGTTTGAAACGGTGGATGACACCTTCCCTGTCGACGCCACAAATCTACTTCCATTTTTATCTGACTTGACTAAATAGTAATCTCCCCGTTTCAGGTCTTTGATAGATAATGGAGGCATTGTGTCACAGTAAGTGACATTGCACTGGCAGACAATACTTCCATGACCAAAATCCCTAGACCAACAAGGAACGTATTTAACTTTAGGATTTGAACTGGTAGGATCCTCTTCCTCTTTGAAGAAGAAAAAAATTGAGCTAAAATTAACTATCAGAAATAATGTAGGTAGTGTGGCGAAAGTGAATAAAATATGCCTGTGCATAATTTTAATTTTTAGCAACAATTACAATGTTGGACCTTTGTGTCACAAATTGTGACTCACAATTATATACACAATGTATGTATAATAAAAAAATTGTAATAAAAATTCAAAAGTTATAAATTTTGAATCCATGAACTGTCCCTAACCTCACCATACTAATAATCAACAGTATTATTCAATAATTACATGCGCAGATGTAAGAAATAAGAATATACAAGTCACAAGGTTATTTTCAATGATCAATCGAGGAGTATAGTATGCGTATGATAGGCAGGCTTTTATTTACTCGAAAGCAATTTATCGCATTGGTTCAACAAACTTACAATTTTGTATGCATGCATAAACAGGAAGACAGGAAAATGTGATAAGCTTTAAAAAAACAAGTTCATAAATATAGGTATACAACTTGATAAGTTCCAGATCAACATTGATAATAAACTCATAACTACATAAATGTCCCATGAATATCTTACATTAAAATTGACTCGCTGGATTTCATCAATGGAATTACTAATTTTCGTACGCTTGTAAGGCAATGTCTGCAGGATCCATATTTTGACCTCTAATAAGGTGACCTCTAATCACTTTATGCTTTTGCGTAAGGTGTTCAATATATTTATAAGAGTATTTTCATACGCATTTTAACTATCGTATTTAAATCCATGATTCATAGAGTTTTAGAGTTCAAGTTCATTACATATCCTCTTTGAGAGATGTCTGTAAATTTGAAAAATCTCATTGTCAAATGTATGGGGAGTTACAAAAGTTATAAAAATATTGTATGAGATCATTTTTTGGCAACTACTTATTTATTTTATTTGAAACGATAGAAAAATGTTTTTCCGATGTAAATTTCGAGGCATGACTTTTAAAGTAATGCACAAGTACGCAGATAATATGAAGCCTTTGCAAAATGGTAATGCAGCACATATAGTTAACTAGTTAAGTATTATATTATTGAAATATAATCAATCATTTTAGTAGTGTTTTAAACGAATTTTGCATTGTCTTCCGTAAATAGCTGTTTTTGTAAGTTGAGTGTAATTCTGTTTTGTTTAGAAATATAATCAATCATTTTAGTAGTGTTTTAAACGAATTTTGCATTGTCTTCCGTAAATAGCTGTTTTTGTAAGTTGAGTGTAATTCTGTTTTTTTTACAAATAAACATGCCTACATACGTACCTAACCTAAACACTACTGCAAATTGTAATATTGTGCTGGAGTAATTATTTGAATACCTATTAGAAGTGTAAAATAGACATAAATGAGTATGTGATGGATAATTTAGCCTTAATTTTGATGTAAATACATTGATGTAGTAGGATATGAATGGACTATTAATGATTAGCACACGGAAAACAAAGGAACGCTATAGACTACTATAGTACGGAGCGGACGGACGCTATTCCACTACCTTTTTCATAACAACATCATATCTAATTTTTATGCAAGTACCTGTGTATTGATGCTGTAGCAGAATGAATATTACTTCCTGGTTTTTCATGCATTTTTTTGTTCTAAAACATTACATGCAAAAAAGAAGACTCATATCATATCATGCAAACTGTACGTAATTCATTTTTATGGAATTGCCAAAAGCGGAATGAGTAAAAAATTAAATAATAAACCTTTTTCTATCACATTCTCTTTATGTTGCATGTTGCTTCCATCTCCATCGTCCAGCTATTCCAGAAACATGAACTATGCAACTTAAGAAAAATGTGTGACTGCAAATCTTTCTACCTTCCTGGTAATTTAACTCTTCATCTAAATGCCTTTGAACAGTTTGACATTACTGTATTTTTTTCGAATTTCATTGAATTTTCTGCAGTCAACATTATAACTTTCCCATAATTTCATAGTTATCCTTAGGAATTTCCGATAAAACGTTTGAAAGTTATGATTTTGAGATCGGGCAAAAAGTCCACTCTTGGATGACATCATATTATAAACGTGCATTATTTTGCGATATAACGAGGAATTCGGTTTTGTAGATGATCACATACGTTGGGAATGATTGTAATAAAAAGCAGGAAAAACGGACATATGGTGCGTTTTTTTTGTGTGGAGATAAATGACTACTGACGACGTGTCTGACAAGTCATATTATAAACTTGACTAAATTAAAATCCCAACAACGACGAAATAGCCAAAAAATTGTATAATTATTGCCATTCAAGAGCAAATCTATTGGTGTCCAAAATGTGGACTCCACATCTCGTTTACCTTGAAAAATTGCCTCACAATTTTATAGTCAACCAACAGCAAATCCTAAGAAGACGAGACATGCAAGTGAAATGTACGTATACCTAAGTATGCCTACGTGACATGCGCACGTGCTTACATTTCCCAAATACAGGATATTATACCTACCAACATAATTTTGTTTAGTTGGTCAACCCATCTAAGTCCACATGAAGCCCCAAGAGGACAAAGATATAAAGTTTTAAAAATCAGCAATAACGATGATATGATTTAAATGCAATTATTTAATTGGAAGGACTAAAGGACCACTTAATTGGATAAATAAGAGCTTACAAAGTCATTCCAACTATTGTGTTTGAAAAAAAATTCTTTAGGACTGAACTGTAAATGTTGAGGTACGACTGATACATCTTTTTTTACAAACAAAACAAAATGATCAATGGCCATGTATTTGTATGGAGTTCGTTAATCGCCGCAATAACAAACCATTAAGCAATATTTATAATTATTGATTCGACCTCGGTGGTACTGGTGGACTTTTGCCACTACTGGACAGAATGCAGCTTCACCTCATGAAATGGGAGAAAATAGTTTGACAGGCGACAGCAGTGCTTCTTCAATTAATTCTATTTACTGATGTAAAACGAATTGTGTAATGACGAATAATATGACGATGATGAAGGTTTTAAAAGACTTCAAAAAAAATTGTACGTTTATAGCGTGATTATAAAATTCGTGAGGTTTTCAAGTACGTTAAATCCGTGTTTAAAATCATAATTCCACTTAAATTACTTTGTGTTATTTTCACTAGAAAATGCTTTTTTTCTGTACCATATCAAAGCCTTATTTCAGTGGTAGACAATTAACGATCATACAGGGTTAACCCAAATTCAGCTTAAAATGTTATACCAATTAGTGTTTAGTATTTAGCAATCCGTGTAAATATACTCGGATTGGTATTTAGTATATGGAAAATACTGTAGGGTTAAATTAATACATAATAAATAAAAAATGTATACACATAAGCAATTTAATGGGGGATGGCACCTGGCAATATCTAATATTATAATTATTGCATCTGGCACCTGACTTGCTGGTTACAACTACAACACAAGTTACCACCACAAATTAATAATGATGTAGAGAAAGAAGGATGAAGGGTAGGTTTTACAGAGTTGTTGTCGTTTCCTACGACCCGTAGGTCGAGCTTGCAAAACAAGTGTGAGCGTCAGAATGAAAAAGATGAATAGTTTTCTTGATCACCAGTTTATGAAGTTTATAGCCCCATAATTGACCCCGAAACTAAATATTATTATTACTAAAATACTAAAATCAAAATGAACTACCACAGGAATTAATCTGAGTCACGCGAACGTGTAGTTCGTACATTCAGGAGATATAATAATATCACGCATACTCAATCCATTCACAAGTACAGGTATAGCAAATCAAAATTATATCTTGTACTTTTGGTGGACAGTCTTGTGGTTATGTTTAAATACTATTAATTTATTGAAGGTCAAATTTTCAAAAGCGGTAGATACATTTCTTTTGCATCTAAATAATCTTTACTCGGGAGTCCTAAACTGCATTTGAAAATTTAATTATGGCGTGACAAGAAAAAAATGATTAAACAAGCGTGGAAAGTTTCTACTTGTTTGTAGGTATAAGACACAATCATTTTTCATCAGATGCAGATAGGCTGAAAAGAAAATGTACATAATGCGACGCGTCTGAATTCTGAATGAATGTCTTGAACTTTGCGTAACCCTGCACGTTTTCGTTATCTCTAGTAACGTCAAAAATGAATTAATCCAATTCAGATCAATTTACTTACAATTTAGCAATCAAGTTAAATAATAAAAGCGATGAATTTTACAAGGTTTAATTACTTTCAAAACGCATCATTGTCCTGCTCTCGTAGACAACAAGAATGGGACAATAATTGTACTTCACTGCAAGTTGCAACAAGTGCAACCTCTTCCTCCGCAGAACAAAGTGAGGAACGGATCCATGTGCAGTGCAGCGACAAAAATATCATCCACGTAAATACCACGTAATACTTATTTTGTGCAGTAGTGTACTATGATTTAGTTTGCTGTTCAACTAGGCAATTTAGCAATTTAAGCATGATTAATCAAGATTGACATTTAAAAATATATGAGGACACGTTTACAATTTACAATGATAATGCACACATTACACTAACCGTGATAAAACCAAAGCATTTGTGATGTGTACAATTTAACCCAGACTAAAAACAGATTGGTTTCGTGATAGTTGGTTAAAACACAAAGACATATATTTATAGACACAACCCATTTCCTTAAAAGGTTAATATATGTACATGTTAATTTTACTCGTAAAAATGTCTGATGAGTCTAATAATATTCCGTAATATTATATTATGCAAACCTTTATGATCATCGTCACCAAAATTAAATCGTCAACAGTAAACTTTTATAGCCAATTCTTCATATCTATCTTAAAGCTGTGTGTTTGTGATGTGCATAAAAACAACACTTGGAAAACCAACACATGTACAACATCAAAATAAATTGCGTATATTGCAAAGCAGCAACTAACTGGTTTACTCGACAATACAATACAAAATGAAGACAATGCAAAATATGAGTAATGTAATATGAGAACCAAAAAAACAATGTTGGATGAGTCACACAGCAAAATATTTTTGTTTAATCGATGGCCAATTACACAAAGGATCCTCACGGGAAACTATCAGTGACTTGTGATTCATTTATCATACAAGAATGAGTAATCTAAAAAAAAATCGCATAAAAGTAATTTCCACTGGTTTATTACTATGTACGCACAAGTACTGAAGAAGGGAACATCCAAATAGTACTTAACGGAAATGTCCATTTCCAGCAGAATCCCAAATCAATGATACGCTAAATTATGCATGGTTGCCTGAGGAACGACGTGGAAATAAAAAGAAGAGTGAACACATACGTATTTTAGTGGGGCTAAAACTCAGGCTATGTTGTCAGGAAGGAAAAACTTCCATTTTCCCAAAAAAAACGCCCAAAAGAATAGTAAACACACGGATAATAGGCAGATGACAAAAAATCAATGCTACAATTTTGCCCAATTTTCAATAACAATATTTCATACAGAGATTATATGAACAAGAAAAGGTTGAAGGTTTTAAGGGTCTTTTTTTGTACTTTGCAATAAAAGCTCTATAAAAAACTGCATGCATATCATTATTTTTTGTCATCCGCAGCAGCTATGATTGCCATAATCATCATTGCCATACGATGCAAATAACGCAAGTAAAGCCAAGTCATAAGAGAGTGCATTGCTTTTTATGTTAATTAATTCCCTTGTTAATATCCTTCCTGTTATTTCCTTTGTGTTGTAGATGTGTGAGCAGTTATGTATTTTGCGTGCTCTTGTACTTGAATTGAAGTTTTCCATGTCCTGATTTATCTCATCATCACATATATTCGCAAAAGCACATAATAATATATAGCATTATGTATACAATAATACAAAAACCCAAGTGTACTAATCATTGTCATTATCATTATCAACATTTTCAACATATCTTTACCACACAGTCTAGCTAGGCAGCCAGTGGTTTGGTTTCTCGTCTGCTTTTTTAATAAGAAATCCAAACATTCCATACAACAGCGAACAAGCTAATAATAATACCACAAGTTTGCAAGTTGACTTTTGCTCATGGTAAAAAAATGTAGTGAAGTACAAATATACAAATTCATTGAAAATTCTCAAAGAATAAAGCTGCACAGCAAACTTGTTGGCTACGTCAAAGGCAAGGACTTTTCATATAGGTAAATACTGATTTTTTATTAACTTAACACAAGCACGCTCTGTCAAGTTTAGGACAGACGGCTAAAAAGCTATAATATAATAGACATACTCTTTAGGTTTTATTATTTTTCTAAGGAAGAACCTTTAAAAAAAATTATATGCTTGTGCAAACAAATTACATTGCACACATGTTTTTTTTATGAAAAGGCTTTTGTGTATTAAAAGAGTGTGAGGAGGAGACTGCATAAAATAAAAACATAACAAAAGAGATCAAATTCTGCAGCATCAGCCATAATGTCAGCCAAGGAGTCAAATGCAATTTAGAATTAGCAGTGCCAACATAGACATAACCATCATCAGCACAATAATATCCTGTACTTAAACTTGTACTGCTTCTGCTAATTTTTCGTACGTAAAAGTACATAGGTACGTACATATATTAATAATATTACATGGCTCCATAATAGTATTTATCCTAAACTTAACTTATCATTCATTTCATTATCATCAACTTCGTTTTAATTTTCGCAGTAGCAAAAAATATTGTGTATTTACTTTTGTGTGTTCATGTTTATCTTTCCAAACCCAAAACCTTTCCTAAAACATGATCCATGAAAAATAACCATCATCATCGTCACGTTTATTGTTCGTCACTACGAACACAAAAAAAAGTAGATAAACAAGTTTTAAGTCTTTATAGGCCAGCCAAGCCAGAGAGACGACGTATGAACAAATTACAATTTATATAAATATTATTATACCTAAATTATTAGGCCAAATTTTTTGTCTGTTTTTACTTTACTTGCCTGTATTAGAGTTTATTGTCTAAAAGGGGGCGGGGTAAAAAAACATACCATATATTTATCACTTTTCATTAGCGTTCATACAAGCAGTATATAATATCATTATCATAACATGTTCTTTTTGTTCGGTTGTTTCAGCAGCAGCGCATATCGGCTTCACCATCTTATAACCATCAGCGTCATCATCATAGCATCATCGTCAGAGTTCATCTCAACACAAAAAAAAATCTGTGCAAAGAGCCTATTTCACTTTCCTCCTCCTCGCTTGGATCCTCATATAATTGTGACTACTACTGAACTGATACAGAGATATTTTTGTGAGTACATCTGCACCATGGAGGAATTTGGCTTGGAGTAGTACGCAGGACAGCCACACTTTTCCAACATATTAACAGACCTACTGACTGACTGAGTTTGAGAAACGAGCACAGCAGCAGAAGAATAGCAAGACATCTTCTCCAGAGTCAGTCTGAGATTTGCGTTCATTGGAGCAACACACGTGCATGTATGCGGCATTTGACCACTGAATGTGTGTTGTTGCTGTTTGTTTATAAGCACTCAAACGCACACCTGGTTGAAGGGTATACCTAGCTGCGATATTGATAAAAAAGAAGAAGACATACATTCATAAAATATACCCTTTTCTGGTGACAATCTGTTCAGTAAAATAAGTGTGCAAAGTTGACGGAAGTTGATTTTTGAAACTTTTCTGTGGTGAAGAAATCAGTTGCAAAAATGACGATTGGTGATCCTCTCTTTCCCCCTGAGGAATACTCCCAACTAGAACAAGAGAAGCTAGTGGAATTCAGAGAAAAGTGTGCGGATTTGGAGTTGTCCGAAGAGGATGATAGTGATGCCCAACTGATACGCTGGCTGAGAGCCAGAAACCTGGACGTGAGCAAGGCCTTGCACATGTTAAAGCTTTCTTTGGAATGGCGACGGGAGAATAAAATTGATGGGATTTTGGAAAGAGAACAAGTGCCCAAAGAGGTGCAGCGAATGACTCCATTTGCTCATTTGGGTGTTGACAAACATGGTTATCCAATCATTCTTATCCCAATGGGGCGTCATGATGGGCGAACCCTGTTGGAAAAGTATGGACCCGATACCTGCTTCAGATTTAATACTATCAACTGCGAAAAGGTGAGGGAGCTGTTGAGAAAAGTGAGCGAGGAGCAGGGAAGGCCAGTAGCCCAGCTTGTAGAAATCATCGATCTCGAAGGGTACAACTACCGTCAGCTTACCAGTAAACTTTGCAGGGACTTTATGATCCGCTTTCAAACGTGTTTAGATGCCAACTATCCGGAACTTCTTCACTATGCTGTGGTTATCAATGCGCCCAAAATATTTCATATAATTTTCAACGTTCTCAAACCATTCATTCCAAAACAGACACTGGAGAAGGTTGAAATTTATGGACCTGAACCGGAAAAGTGGAAAAAGGTAATTGCAGAAAAGTTTCCACTGGAGTTGGTTCCTCCTCGATGGGGCGGCACGCGACCGGGGTCTGACGATTGTTGTTCACAAAACGACATTTGGGTACAGGGACCAGTGCCAATCAGCTTTTTTACTAGTAAGTCTTTTTTTGGTACGCAAATTTATTTACGCCAAATCATGAACAATTTTATTAATGTTTCATTCATTTATTTTTTAAAGATGGTACCCTGACGCCCATGACTGAAGACGGTGATGCCAACCTCACTCCTGCCACTATTAACCCTCGTGACACCCTCAAAATCTCCTTAATTGTCACCAAACACGACAGCTCCATTACCTGGCGGTTCCGTTCTCACAACCATGACATTGGCTTTCAAATTGTGTTCGAGAATGGAGTCGTGATTGTGCCATTTAGCCGGATCCAGTCTCAAAAGCAGATGCAGGAAGGTTCTCTTCCATGTTCCCAGTTGGGTACCTACACTGTCATATTTGACAACACCTACAGTCTGGCCAGATCAAAAACTGTGTATTACAACGTCTCTGTGATCGAACCGGAAGAGATGAATTCCAACTATGTCGAAAGCAGTAGTGACAAGAGCGCAACCACAGAAATCATTGCAACGGAAGCACCTACCCAAAAAAATACCAGCTCGACATCAGCAGTTGCATCAGCTTAATGATAAAAATACATAGTAGTTAATTTATCAGCTATTTATCAACTAGGTATTCATTTATCAAGCCACTCCTCATTTTCCATTCTGGAAAAAAATGATTTTTTGAGAAATATTTTCCTCATTATTACGATCAATGTACAATTTTCCTTACTAATGCAGTAATGCATAAAATTTAGTATATAAAAATGACCACAAAATACGATGATAAAATGATAACCTACATAGAAATAATGACCATATTGTGATTTTTGGGACGATTGAGATATTCGGTTGCGTGAACACTGGTGAAGTGGAACAGTACGAAATAAATCCTTTGTGAGTGAAGCTTTAAAAAAAATTGTATAAAAATGATAAGGTGTACTACGTATATGCATCTGGATAATCATTATTATTTAATGTCGATAGAAAAATGCTCTTACACTACCCATGCCATTTTATGCATGTTCAAATATATATATCCGCATCTTGTGTTGTAAATTATTATACAATTCCAGTATATATAATAGTATGAGAATGAAGTTATCATTATAGGTGTTTTTCTTTAATTATTATTATGGGTTGTGAGTTTTGTACTCGACTGAACTGGGGTGATAAATGGTCATGTAAAGACTTTTTTGTTTATTTTTTCATTTCATCAATTTTATCTTGTAGCTCTTTGAATTGTTTTATGCTACTTAACTTATTCCTCTCTACTCTATTTTATTTACGTTCTTTGTAATTGTAAATTGAAAATGAATTTATAATGTTTGTGCTGTATACATTAGGGCATTTTTATTATAGTCATTTGTGTGTAATAAGATAAACGAGTACATATCCATTAAATGAGAGAACCATGTTAAATGACCTGCTAAAAAATTTGGTACCGAGTGATTTTTTTTTGCGATTTGTATGTACAATTTCATATCATCCAAAATGTTGTGGCACACGGCATGTCATGTCATTTCACATTTTTTAGATATCATCAGTGCCATTTAAAGAAGACCTTCTTTCTCCTCAAATGTGATGATAATATAAATCATAATAAAATTCAAGATACCTAATCTCTTGTCGACATCAATTTCAGACGCGAGAAGGACATGCACGAAATTCATCGGAAAATTTTAAATGGAATTAAGCTGGGTATTCTGTAAAAAAAATAAAATAAAGGAGACAAAAATATGGTCAACAAGTCAACAATTCACACAGGACAACCGAAAGTTTCGTAAATACCCACTGATGCCCATTGCTGTTTTGCTACCACCAACTAGATCTCATTGTATAACCTCTGTGTAATCTTTATATTGTGTAATTATTGTTGCCAACATTATACTATTACCTATTGTTATTTATACAAGCTACTAGCTACCATACCACAATGCAGAATAAGTATTTTAATTTTCTCACGCAACATAAATGAGAACTTTTTAATTCGCACGACTCAAAATAACATGCTCACCGTCATGGAATGTGCTAATAAACTCAGTTAGACGATCTAACTTAGATCACATATTATGCACCTACCTGGGTATACTATGCATAATATTGTTGTACTATGGATAAATACAATTAAAAATTCTCATGGTCATTGTGCGTGGTCAGTTCTCTGGACATTACAAACAAAAAAAATTCAAGGGGGAGTAAAACAATAAGCATAATATATTGCAAGTAAAAACTGTGATACGGAATATTTTATATAACTATATTTTTTTATGACTATGACGGTGGAATTTCGTCACTTTTGCTATATTGTTAATTGCTATCATTTTATCACAATGTGAAATCGGAACATGAGAATGCCAGCACGTGATTGATTATGAAAAACAAAGTAAATGAAAGAAAACTCGACAACAACTTTATTACAAGACTTCTGGAAAGTTCACTATGATTATATCATATATCGTCACAAATGATTACACAATCGACATTACTTTATTCATTCACTGTCAATTTAGTTATTGCGAGGCACATGCAGTCCAATTCCTTATTAGCGCTCAACAATCGATCTAATTTTTCCACAATAAATTGTATTCATTATTTGTAAGATTTTGAAATTGAGATGTTCAAAAGGTTTTCATACAGTAGATTATAAGGTTTACCTGCATAAGATCATGGGAAGTAATTATTCCTTTTACAACGCAAAATTCGTGAAGTGATGCCTTCTTACAGGAATTCAATTCCTTGGCTTGGGCAATTTTGTCTGCTGAGTCTATGCAGGCGTAGAATAGCGCTGTTAGTTTTACGAAAAGTTGGGATGTCATGTTACTTTTGAAAAAGTGTTGTACTTGATCCCTGTTAAATGTCCCGTCCTCTAGCATCTTTACACAATGCCAAATATAAATTAATAATTTTATTTATAATACACATTAATGCGACTGCTGAAATAAAAATAATAAAATACACTAAAATGACTGTGGTCATCAAACTTACAATACTTTCAGCCTTGTAAACACAATTTGTAAAACACTGCAATGAAATAGGTAAATATTATGACAATTTAAACTTAAAACAAATTAGTACATCATCATGTTGATAAAATGTTTTTTTTTCATTTTAATTATTTGAAAAATTTCACGTAAATAATCTGACATTATCATCAAAGTCGAAATCGTCTAGGGTCGCACTGACAGGATAATGTTCCACAATCTTGGCTTCGTCAATCTGATTGGTTTTGTTGAACTCATCCCGCACTCTCACTCGCATGTCTTCATTTTCAAAAACAATTACACATTCTTCTGCAGGACCATCATGTGCAGCAGTCAAGTTCAGTGAAGTGCACATTAAAAAGAGGAGGAATAAGAGGACAGCATTAACTATAGTGCTAGTACCACCAACCATACACCATCTTGATGATAAAGCTGACCATTTTAAGGTTGCTGCGGATAGTCCCATTTTCTTAGTCAACATTTTGATGACACAGGGAAAATCAAAATACACCATAAAAGTAAATATTTTATGGGGGCCTTCCGATCTGTGGACAGCGGATTTCAGACTGATTTTGGTTCCTCATGTTAAAGTACAACTTTAAGTGAATCGGATAGGCAGGCAGGTGAATGGATTTTAATATTTCAATGTCAATCTAAAAGTCGTTCATTGCGCGGCTACAGAAAGGTATGAAATACAGATAAGTGACGTTGTTTGATTCAGTAAAAATCATACTGTTTATGGTTAATTATAGTTTTAAGCCATATAATTTTCTGTGATAATGAAGATAATTGGTATGCATTTGAACCAATATTATATTGGTTGTCCAATTTTTAATTCACGTTTTGCTTAATAGTGTCATTTTAAAACAGCTTTACAAACAGAATATTTTTATTACTTGCTTTCATAACTCAATGGCCGAAAATATAGTTCATTTCAAATACACAACAGCCATGACCGTGACACCATACGATACTAGTGAACCATAAGTGAACAACCATTAAGGTCATTACATATACGTGACATGCCAATAACATTCCAATTTTTGTAGGAAATATCAAGAATATTATTGTTTTTCTAAAGTAAATAATATTAAAATAATTGAGATAAAGTTCAGGTCCTATTTATAAAGAAATAAAAAACAAACATTAATTAGACAGAAACATTCATTTTTTTATTCGATCAAATCAACTAGTTGATCTTTTATCTAGCCCTAAAATATGTTTTATATAGCACATATTTAACTTCTCCAGAAAAACAAATAAGAGTACCGTTGTAGGTGCCTGTCTGGCGTAATATGGCAAGAATCCCTTCCACAACGCAAAAAAGCCTTCACTCCTTACCACCTTCTCAAGAACATCCATTGAGCCATAGTACTGATTATATTCCACCCATGTCATGTTCTGCAGTCTAGTCTTAACCAAGTCAATCGGCATGCTAGCTATAGTTGTCACCAAACCGGAAAACATACTCGCACAAATTTGAACGGGCAATTCATCTTTTTCAAAATGTCCTCTTCTAATCAGCTGAAAGAGACT
>JAITYZ010002496.1:0-12093 GCA_027744595.1 Paronellides praefectus
TGGATGAAAAGTCGTTATAATATTTTCAGAATAACAACCAACCTAATTAATCTTTAACTTTTCAATAAGTTTTAAATAAGTAGATTTGTATAATGTTAAGGTAATATGGATAGTATGATATAATTTAAGATGTAATATATAAAGTAATATAAAGCATGCCAGCAGGAAAAGATTATTCCCCGTAACTACATTATTTATTCCTTCAAACTCACAAACAGATATTTTTGGTCGTTTTTGGTGTTTCTTGAGCATGCAGCTTGATGTCATTTCTATTTAATGGTAGAATAAGTTTGGTTGCTGCTGCTACTACTCATATAAATCTTACAAGTTAGCGAGCAACTAAAAAGTGGAATGCAACAAAGAAGTTTTTCAACCTAACAATATTTACCAATATGAAGCATGTAAATACATTCCAGGCGTTATAAATAACTTGTAATTTCCTATATAATATGTCTAATATTTTACATTATGGTGTGTTTTTCATAAACTGGTGCAAATAATAGTGCAAAAAAGTCTTTTGAAAACTTGTGTTTGTGGTTGTCTCAAACTTCCTCTCACATCTTCGTCATATAATGAAATAGGGAACCCTTTTTGCAGAATGTGAAAATATGGGGAAAGATGTGTTTTCAAAGCGTACCAATAATAACTTGCTTGTTGAGCCAATAAAATGTTTTAGCATAGTTGTTTCCATGCTGGAAAGCGTATTAAGCATAGTTCCCTGATTTCAGAACATCCAATGCTACAAACAACTCTCCACTGAGCTCAAGTGATAGATGTCTTGCCTGACTCCTAACCAAACAAACCTGAGAATCATTCCTCAAAGTTATTTTAGTACACAAATGTGTACATAATTTATTCCAAATCAGTACACTTCTCTGAATTGGTGTAATTAATTAAATCAGAGCAGGATATCATCATACCAGAATGTTCACAAGAACCTGAGTTTTATATTTTTGTTTGGTTGGTTGTTTAAAAAAATGAATGAGGAGAGAAGTCAGTGGCATAATTATGTAAACATTATTTATTTCCTATTTTTATTCATGTACACTCCAAAGACTGTTGCTGCCATTTTGTAGCAAAGAGCTAAAACCCTTGTAATGCTGTACGAGAGAACCGATGAGATTAACGGGTTTTTTTAATAGTCAATCATTAATCAATTTGTTATAGTTGCATGATGCGTTGTAGTTCTGTAACGTATTATAAAAGTTGTCGTTAATACGTTACACAAGATTGAATGTAAAAACTAAACTTCATTTGAAACTTTTCGAATCCGTTTATGCCGTGATAGTAAAGTAGTGAGGAAAACGTGAGAAATCAAGGGATAAGCCTCATAAAATCTTCAAGTTTCATCCAATAATGCAATTAAATTTCGTATGCAACTTAAGTGAAAATATGCAAGGGACGTACTAATGGCCTTATCGAATACTGATGTAGTATTTCTTACCAATATTCGGAGCCAGCATGTCAAATTACCACTACCAACCAAGCACCAGGCAACTATATATGATCTGTTGACCCAGGAAGTTGAATGTACGGCATCGATCGTTTCAAGGTTAAAAAAATCCTAACCGTGTATGGGTTATCGTGTGACAGGAAAGACGGTTAATGTGTAAAGATGTAAACTAAGCGATTCCAAAATAATATTATATTATATTATATTTATTATTTACCTTTTATTCACAGATATTTTGACAAGTTATGACATTTTTTAAAATATTAGCATAATACGTATAAATATAATATACTTAACTAATCTTATTCTTACCACTACTATGCAAATATTGATTATTTTAAAACTAAATACTCAACTTTAGTACTAATCAAATAGAATGAATAGCTAATGCACAGTATTTACTGCAAATTGTGAACCAGCTCAAAGGCAGGCAATGAAACGATAAATTAATTAATTAAGCTCATAAATTGACTTTTTTGCTATATATCACTATACAGGTATGCATGTTTTATTTTGAATGTGTATTTATATATTTTGTTAATCTGTGTTCGTCTCAGGTTTACATCAGGTTGTGTAGAGAAAATTTCATTGTACTCAAAGTTGTTCTCTGCAATCCTTAAAAAGAAAGAGAGAAAAATATGCGCATAATAAATATCAAAATATTTTTAAGCGCCTAATGAATTTCTTTTAAATCCCTTTAAAAGTCGTGATTTTGAAATGAATAATACAATGAGGGTGTTTTATGTTTATTACTAATAAAAGTTAAAACTTTCCTTAAAATTCACATAATATCTCATAACTTGTTACAATTTAAAAACATTTCATGATACAGCAAGATACATTATTATGCGTTTATAAATATATATCTGAGCAGAAATTTAATGAATATAGTCACCATTATAATTACAATACATTGTTTTGTATGAAGGACAGGTACATTGGTTTAAGTGTTAGGTCAGGTTCTACATGACTTTTAGGTGACCTATTCCACTTTTACACTTTCCTAAGGTATAAGCCAGTATAAGGTATGTAGGTAGATATTATATAAGGTAGGTACACGGTATATAGTTTTGTTTGATTTGATCATCATTATCATCATCACCATAGCAGCAATTAAAAAAGCAAGGACTTGAAAGTAGGAAAGATGATGAATGATGGTGGTGGGGTGGTTGGTAGTTGGATTTGGTTTAAGTTTTTTGTGCATGAAACCCTGTTGAGTAAAATTGAGTGAGAATCCAAGAAAAAAATAGAACAAATTATTTCAGTTTTCCTCATTCCTTCCTCCCATTCTCATGTCAACATTCCCATTTTAATAATTAATTTGGAAATGAGATGTTTACATTAATGATGTGAAATCCTCCCAACTTCTCTCTCTCTCACTCTCTCTCTTTCAAAGAAAAAGAAAAGTGAAAATACAAAATACATGGTAATAATAATAAGAATATCCACGCTTTGCTTATCCAGTAAGTCCACTGCATTTTCCCTACTCTCAACTTTCTGAATATCCTACCAAAATATTAACAGCTTTATTTTCTAATAAAATAATAATTATAATTACAAGAGAACCCAAAAGGAAGAGTAGAAAAGTGAAAAGAGCAAGTAATTAAGTAAGCGTGTGTATAACATCACATCATATCTCATCCACTTCAACTTTTAAAGCTAAACAAAATCCTAGCATCTTGCCCGCTCCTCCTATCAACATAATACACTCTATCATCTTCATCTAGCTTTGCTTTTTCTAGTGGTTTGGTTTTCTAGAGAGATGGTGTGTTGCTTCTTCTCCGCTCCTATTTTGTTCTGGTGCTAAAATAAAGGTAGAATTGAGGCTGCTCTATAAGGTAACAGTACAGTACACACAGATGAGTTTTCTATACTTTGCTCCTGCTGCTATAGTACCACCACCAGTGTGTTTCTGCTAATTAGATATGCTGAGTCAGAGTCTTCAACTTTTCACCTATTTCTCTTTCTCTAACTCTTTATCCTTCTAAACAAGACTCCCAATAAAAAAAGAAAGATTTACTTGAGAAACAAATACGTTATCCTATAACTCATTCAACTCACTCCTCTTCTCCTCTATCCACTCAACTCTATCTTTTGTTTCTGGAGAAATGAGGATAAGAATAGAATGAAGTTGGTTTGTTCATGTGTGTGTGTGTGGGGGGGGGGAGGAACATAGGTTACTTGGAACTTTCCCCTTCCACTTTCTTTTTTATGAAGGAGAAAAGAAAGTTGTTGTGTCTTGAAGCAAGCAAAAGCAATAAGTAATATGCTTTTCGACTTTTCCCGCTTATCTGTCCATTTTCAACTTTTTCCCACAAAACACGTCCCTCTTCACGTGTACCCGTGTGCATTCAAACGAATAATAACATGAATAAGCATAATGATATATGTATATATGAGATACAAGAGGAAATGGCTTTTACATTGGAACAAGAAAACAAAAACAGGACAAAACAAGGACATCACTAATGGCAATGGCCTGGTAACACTTTTATTCTCTTTTGCAAAATTATTACTTCCGCATTCGCATATCTCTAAAGAAAAAAAACTTTTTTGTCCACTTTACTTTCTTCATCCCAAGAAAATACCGGTCTCGTATTTCTTCCTCCGGCACCAGCATTGTCATCATATGGCGCACAATTTCCATTGCATAAGATTACACACATTACTTGAGAGATTTTCACTAATTTCTAAATTACTTGGGTGGTAGTAGTTGTTGTAGTGGTACACAAGATCATCATCATATTAGTAGCTCTGTTGTTCTAGTGTCGTGCATGGTTTTCCCAAGTAGAAGAGAGAGAGAGAGAGAGAGAGAGAGCCGAGTGTGCTACTGGAAGGATTGAATTAAATGCAAATAAACAGCATGCAAGCCAACCACACCATACTAAACCTCTTCCTTTTCTCTTCAGAGCTGCTTTTAACGGAATAACAAGGGAAAGTTGAGAACAAGGCTATTTTATGCATGGACACACACACATGTAAAGCAGAACAAGTATTAAAAGTAGACGCCGAGGACGACCACTACTACCACCTCAAAAAAATAAAATTCTCTTTCAAAGAGACTAAAAGAATTAAGAACAAGAGGGGAAAGAAGTAACTTAAGTAGCGGAAACAACAACTTTTTTTGTTGGTGGAACAGACATGTGAGAGGAGAGATTTAACTTTTCCTGTATGTATTTAACTCTCTCCTTCTCTTTCTTCTTCTTCTTTTTTTGTATATTGCATAAATAATATTATATTTCAAGAACCAAAAAAAATTTATGATATGGTGAGAGCAGAGCGTGTGGTTTAAAGCAGAACATATTATTATATTATTGTTCCAATGATAACAATAATAATGATCAAGTTGACTGTATTGTTTAGGAACATGGAATAATGTAAGGGGAGGATGAGGAGCATGTGGACATGGAAAGTTTGGGAAAGAAAATATAAAAGTTATAGTAGCGATGTGGTAGAAGCAGATGAGACAAAATATAATAATAAAAAATAATAATAAAACTTGAGCTCTGCTTCCTGTTCCTCTTCTTCAGAATTGAGAAGGAGACGACTTTTACTTTTCTAGTTCATGCTTGTTATTATTCTTGTTGTTGTTGTTTTTGTTGTGATAACAATAGCATTTTAGTTTCAACTCATATTTCATCCTGAGAATAATGGCATTTAGCAAAAGAAGATTTTAGGGGGGAGTTTTTGAGACAGGGAAATTGTAGCAATTGTGAAAAGTTAACATGTGAGACAAAATAGAAAGAAAACAAAATAAAAATAAAGTTGAAAACATCTTGTGACCGTTGTTGTTGATGTTGTTGTTGTTGGTGTGTTGTGTAAAATTTTGTTGGGTAAATACAATAAAATAATAGGAGAAGATAAAGAAGAGGAAAATGAAAACAAGAAAATTAATGAGCTGATGTAAAAAGAGCGGGAAAAATATTAAGCTTGTGAGTACACCCACATCCATATTAATTTTTTTAAATGTTTTTTTTCTCTTGTCAGCTTAATTATAATTATGTAACTGAGTTTAAGATAATGAAATGATGGGAAAATAGAAAGTTTATTTTTTTAAATGGGGCATGTGTGTGGTTAAAAGCATCAAAGCTATCAACTTTCTGTTTTTAATAAAGTTACATACTAAAGCTGAAAAGTAATGATGATATAATGGGAATGGAGACGATAATGATTGCAATGACGTCAGAAAAAAGTCTAATACGGTATTTTAGTGGATTTGTGAGCATAAAAGTTATTCCAAGAAATAGGACTATTAATTAAGAAATTGGATACAGTTAATTAGCTTGTTTATTATTATTATCCCTATTACTATTTTTTTCTCATCTAGTCTCCAATTTTTTTTAAATTAAATACTCACCGCCTTTCTTAACTATTTCACCTAAGTCATGTAAGAATATGTAATTGGTGGAGGGGGATTGTAAACAGGCTGAAGGGCTTGAAGTCCTCCATTCTTGGGCACAAGTTTTGTCCTTCCATCCGGTGTTTTCATGACAAGATAGTCCCGACCATTGATACTCTGGAGGAACTTGTCCGTGTCAAAGAAACCGGGTGCGGTGCCAGGCGGGACGCTTAGGTTACCCTTGTAGAATCCTAGTGGCTTCTCTGCTGGTACCAGTTGGTTGCTCACTGCAACAAAAAAATATTATCATGTTGACGATGATGACGAACAAGAAAAAAGAATAACGTATTTCCTCTAAAGATCACCCGGCCGATCTTTGCAAACTCCAAACTCCGCCACCCATCCCAGTAATGTTAAATGCCTATCCTCGTAATGTAAAAAGGGGGCGATCTTTGGAGAGGGGCTATGTTTAGAGATAATACGGTATTTAAAACTTTTTTTGTCTCTTAAAAAATAAGAAGATGGTTTACGATGAGGATGACGTGTCTTGTAAGTTTGAACATTTTGTTTTTTCCCTACCCATTTATTACCACCCAACAAAGAGGAGTAGCAGATAATCACTTTTATTTGTACTATGACAGCTTAATGCATCTCACAAGTTTTCAACTCTTTTTTTATTATTATTATTTATCCCTGGCATTTACCCAAGTATCAGAGATAAATATTCATACACGCGCATTCACAAAAAAAATTGCAAACTTGATGGAGAAAGAGAGCATATTATTATCATCATGCTTTTTTTGGGTTACCACAAACTTTTTTATGGTTAATAATGAGGAGGGAAAGGGAGAAAACCTGTGTGAAATAAATTATTCTAGAAACTGCGATTATTAGAAAACTCCCAAGGACTCATGTTATTATCTAATATGTTAGATAATATATAGTAGTTACAATAGACGATTAGTCACTAGTCACCGGAGTAATAGAAGTATACCTCTGAACAAAAAAAATTGATATTGTTGCAAACTAGACCAAGTAAATCATCAACTCTTTTTTTACCGTCATCATCACCACTAAACTTTTTCTTGCAAAAAAAAAATGCTTGAAAAAATTTCCCTTCAAAAACTTTTCAAATTCTCTATCCAAAACTTTTTTTCTTTTGCAAATGCGAGTTTTACAACTATTATTATTATTATTATTATCGTCATTATTATTGTAATAATTAGACTTCAACTTACTCTTTTTGTTAAAAATGTATTTGTGAGCAGACTCGCAAATGAAGGTGATGAATGCAAGCGTGTATCCTGTTGCACAGAGACAGTAGGTAGTCATCAAATCCCCGTTCCTTAGCTGACGTTCACGGAAATCAGAGTCGGCGTTACAAGGATCCCGGGATGGCAAGTCGGATGTTTTCCAGTAATGAAACAAGCCTGCTTTTGTCAGTTTGTCCAGTCTAAAGAAAAATACGCACATAGATATATGGTTATGGTAGATATATAGGTATACATATATACTGGTATATGTACAGATTTTCTCCGTAGCTCAGCAGATAATTTATTATCTTGTTGTTATGCTTATTTTTTTTAATTATTTATACTCTGGTGTTTACATTGGGTCAAATAGCGGTTTGTAAGGTGAGCCTTTGGGAAAGGCCATCCCATACGGTATGCGGAGCGCCGGCTCTTTCGACATGATGAAAGCACACCGCTTGTGCAGTGGCGTGTTCTTTTTGGACTGAGCTCTAAAGTCCTTGTACACAATCCGCTCCACTCGACTTTGCTCATCAATCAACAGATACTCTGGTGGTGGTGGTGGTGGTTGGAGATGGTGGCGTTAGAGGATAAAAAAAAGTGACATTAGTTACAAATTCTATTTTTTAAAGCTGGATGAAATTATTTTAAACTTTATGCAAATTTTTGTACTAACTGTTCCTTCGAACCAACTCAATGATCTCCTTGTAGCTGTCCAAAAAGTTGCCATATTTTTCATAGTTGTAACGAACCCTTTTAAACTCGTTCCACATTTGAGTGTTCTTTCAAAAATATCACATGGTAATAATATTAATAATAATAATTTATTGAGCACATCTCTGCTCTACTTTAAGAGAAAACTAATATGGGGCTATTTCTGCTTTTCTTCTTACAATAGCATATTTTGCAGTGGTTGTATTGGGTGTTGGTCCAGCTTTGACAACAGCCTCAATTGTGTCCCCCTTCCTGGCAATCCATTTATCCCGGTAGCCCACCTTCTCCAGCCGATCATAAGGAATGGGAACTTTGGAGAGAGTCAAGTAGGCAGTCAAGTTGGCAGTGTAGAAAGCCGTTAGAATTGTTACAAAGATCCACCAAGTTGCAAATAAAATTCGAGTGGAATCTGAAGTCATTGTAATAAAAAAGGGACAATGATGAAAAAAACACAATCCCAAATTAAAATTGTAGAGAAGAATGAATTGACGTCAATTTGAACTTTCATAATAAAGGAATATAAATACGTATTTACATATATGGGTAGTTACACATATACAAACACAAATGTAATTTCGTTTGGTCTATATGAAAGGCTTCTGGGAAAAATGGAGAAAATTAAAAAAGTTTCTTTAGATTTTCTCAATCTTTTTTTATTTGTGAGGATTTTTTCATGGCTACACAAAATTGTCCGTTGATTAAAACCCTTTTTTTCTCAAGAAAAGAGCATCTGCAGCAAACAGAGTGCCATATATGCCAGCACACCGAAAGTTAATTTGGAAAGGTTTGGACGTAACTTATTTATTATTACATGTGTAGTACGTAATAATATATTATTTCGAAATTTAGGTACAGGTACTTACCCGCCATTGGTTTGAGAACAGAGCCTTGCTTCATCAGTGCACCGTAGACAAACCAGAGACAGGAGCCGAAAGAGTAGTAGGTGCCCAGGACGGGGTGACCTTTGCAGAGCCAGGTGCGGAATCGTATCATACCGTAACACAAGGGTCCCATCAGTACAAGCGACGCGAGCAAGTAGTACCATACCTGAAATGGTAAAATAAATAAATAATAAAATATAACGACAGATTTGGGTTTTTTCTCGTAGAATAAATAAATCAAAATACTTGTCATGATGCTGCTTGCATGCATGAGCGCATAATTATTTAGGTTTAGTGATCACATAAGAAATAAATGCAATTTTATTTTATTTCCCTTTGATGATTCTGCTGCTTAGAATCTATTTTTTTCGGGGGAGGGGGGGGGGGGAAATCAATNGGGGGGGGGGGGGGAATCAATTTCATGTATAAAATGACATTATTTTTTGCTTGTCTTCTTGTTATTGAGGGTTCATGAGAAAAAGCTTGCTTGTAACCAGACGTAAGAGTCCAGTTCAACCGTTCATTTTTGTGTATGCATGCCTGCATGGGAAACAGCTTCATGTAAACACTTTGTTTGTCCGTGCATCTAAACATGCCATTTAAAATGCAAACATTTCCTTACCCCATTCCATAGCATGTCATGTTTTTATTTCCCCCAACTTCCTACAACGTTACTATTACTGTTATTATTATGATAGGGGTGTATGAGGATGACTCGACGACAAAGTTAGATTGTAGGTTGGTAGGTTATAATATGACAAACGACCAGAAAATGACATTACATTCGCTCTGTTTGTGATGCAAAGGGAAAAGATGACGAATTTTTTTTGGATGTGATGTAAAAAGAAGGGGACGATTTTTTTTCAGGTGGAAGTTGAAATACAGCATCGTGGAAAAAAAGTCACTCATCTTATTATTATTACATGCCTATTATCCTTATTGAATCATCGTAAAATGTTACAGGGTAACCTTGTTTAAAATTCCAATTGGCAATTTTTTCAAAAGGATATGCCTACTCAGCTTGGATATTTTAAAAATGGGAAATATTCACACAATTTTCGTTCAATATATGTGAACTGTGAACTTTAAAAATAGGTAATGTGACAACCGAGTCAACTTAATTAGGCATATTTGAATGTACAATTTTAATGAAGAAAGTGTCCGCCAAATGTGATCTCAACTCATTTTAGTCAAAGTGAACCATCAAGTTTTTGATGTGGAAACAGTAAAAAATGGAGAGAAAAAAAAACTTTCACCGCAACCAGTAAAGTACACAGTGATATCAAACATGCAAAAAAATGTATATAGAAAAAGCTGTTAAAGGTAAAACAGTACAGAGGGTGATGATGATGATGATAATGGAATGCGAGAGCCAAAAAGTGAAGCCTCGACACACCCTCTCTCTCCATTCCATATTCTCTCTTTTGCTTCATAATAACTTTTCATTCTCACTCCACTTTTCACAAAGTAGTTTTTCTTCTTGATGCCGCCGCCACTGTCGTGTATTATGTTTAGGAAATGAAGCACATAAACCTATCTACTCCCTTTAATATGATGACAAGACTATTACAAGAGCAGCAGCAGCAGCCTACTATATCCGTATATTTGTGGTGGCGGTGGTGGTTGTGATGGAAGATATTTGAAATTCAGAAAGAAAAGGTTGAAATAGCAGACGGCAGACACCCCAGCCACAACACATCACACACGAATGAATAACAATCAGGTATACATAGGGGAAAAAATATTATAATAACAGTCGGCATGTGTGTCTTCTTATTGCTGACTACTACAAGTATAACCTGCTATTATATACTATAACATGGCAGCCAAAGAAAAAAAAATCTGTCTCGCAAAGTCTAAACGAAACATGATCATTTCATAGCATATCATATCAGAAAAGAGAAAGTGGAAAAAATAATAAGAACGTGTAATCTTCTTTCTCTTGCTCCTCGTCATCCTGTCTATCTCGTCAAGCGATTTTCTTTTTTTTACGGCAGGAAAATATATAGAAAGTACAGTGCATATGGTAGCAGCTTTGTATCTTTTTTTTCAAGAAGAAAACAAGGAAGCACTTTTTTCTTGGTTTGATTGCTTGAGGCAAAAAAAAAGATGAAAATTGTAGAAGAAAAGTAAAAAAATAAAGTTATTTTTTTCACAAGGCTTGGCTAATTTGATTCCAGTACTTTGGTGTTTGAAAGGTAACTAGATGGAGATAAAAAGAAAATAATAAGGTGTGGTGGTTGATGTATATTTTTTTTGTGTTGAGTGGAAATAGCAGGAAGTAAATGAATAATAAAAAAGGGAGAAGAGCGAAGAAAAAAAGTTGATGCGGTGGCATTATGTAAATTAGACATTTTTTGGAATAAAAAAATAGCAAAAAAACTTCAATTTATGACCGCTCCTTAGTTATTTTTGCGTTGTTGTTGTATTATTATGAGCAGAGAGGGAAGAGAGACGAGATTTTATTTTTGTGAGTGATTCAACAGGAACAACATGAAATGATGATGGCTTTTAGTATATAAACTTGTTTTTTTACACACGGCAAATAAAGTGGGTGGTATAATGTGCTAGTTTCCAGCTTTTAAAATAAATACTAACTAGGTAGTTGCACTACGACGACGACGAAGGTAACAGTTGATTTTTCTTGATGCTGATGATGATGATGATAACATGACGTGTCATAATCATTTATGTTGTAAATTGCACGCTCCTGCCAACTTTTTTTTCTCTCTCTCTTCCTGTTTCTTGTTGATTTATTTATCACGAAAAAAACACAGACTAGAATCATGTTGTTGTTGCTGCTGATGCTGCTGATGATGATCCTACTTTTTCAGTCTACAAAAAACAAAAAAGTTTGTGAAACTTTTCCTTTATAAATGTATGTGTGTTTTTAAAACGTTTTTCCCGTCCATTTCCGTGTAAATAAGGAGGCTATTTTAATGGTTACATTTATAAGCAGCAAAATAGATGATGATGTTTTTGTTGTTGTTGTTGTTGAAGAAAGCCTTGAGGAGAAAAAATATGTATATAAAAAGCAACAGGAGAAGAGCTTGTCGAGCTTTTCATTCGAGATTTTTTTTGCTTCAACTGTCGCTCTCCTCTGGAATTTGGAATACGAGGAGGAGAATACTTTTTGTTAAGTAGAAAGTATACTGGTGGTGCAAGGGATGGATTTGCGAAAGGATTAAAACAAGATTGCATATATACATAGGTAATATAAAGATAGGAGAAAAAAGGTAGAAATCACAGGTGGTGGTGGTGGATGATCATTACCATCATCTTTGTCGGCGGAAACACCCCAGCACACGACAAGCGATTCTCAACAAGCGTCATTCCAGCACATGACACGCGTCATTCTAGCAAGCGTCATTCAAGCACACGACACACGACTCAAATCAAGCGTCACTCTAGCAAGCGTCATTCCAGCACACGACACACGACTCAAATCAAGCGTCA
>JAITYZ010002497.1:0-22190 GCA_027744595.1 Paronellides praefectus
GATTTTCCATCACGTTGCATTAGAGCAGAGAATTGGATGGTAGCATGCATATAATATACCTATGCTATTATACCGCTGCCATTCTTTGGAATGTATATATCCTCTACTGTACAAACAAAGAACTAATTATTGACCAGTGCTAATGATGAACAGTTGTAAGATGAGCATGATGAAGTAAAGCGTTAAATAAACACAGGCAGGCAACTTGAATGATTACATATTGAAATTGGACTCCTTTGTAATTTTTGCTACTATTCTCGGAGAACAACTATTCTATAAAAAAAAAGTTGTTGCACTCATGAATTTCGTGGAATCCGGCACCGATCGATCCAACTCCAGCAAAATAAAAACATAATATAATATCCAAACTTGTTCCTACCACTAACCTTAAACAAATATATTATGTGAAGTGAAAAGAAGGATACAACATTTCGGTAACCAAACCAGGAACTATACGTAAAACATAGCTCTGATTTGACTGTAAAGTACATAACAATGTATGTAAATTCTCGTGACTATTAAAAAAAGCAGATGTCGGATTGGATCAATTTACAAAGCGTGACGCTTCCATTATTTTTAACAACACAACTTTCATCCTGTTTTGTTTCCCTTCCGCGGTTCCCCACGCAAGCTTTTGTCTCTTGCTCTACAATGGAATGGATGTATAACAACTTCACAGGAATAACCTGAAGGAGTTTATTACGATTTTCATGCATTTATAGGAAGCTTCTTCCTTGCATTTCCTTTTTTAGTGGGGAAGTTTGAATATTTTCCCCCTTTGGTACAAACTCAACAATTTTTCAAGGAAGGAAATGAAATAAATTAATGATAAAACAATTTAAGCCAAAAGTCATGTTTGAATTTATTCAATAGTGATGAAGTGACTGGAAATCAAGAAATAATGACGCGAGTGTTTACTACTTGGATTAGTACCACACTTTAATGTTAAATGTTTGTCTCTCATATTAATAATAATATTGGTTATCTGGCTGGTTAACTTTTTGTATTTCTAATAAAACCAACAAGGCTTTTACTATGTAGGCTCATATGGAATGTGGACATCTGCTAATACGTTTATGATGCTCCCAGGAATACAGCATGAGACAAAATTTTCCCAAGAAAAATAATCTAAAATATTTCAACAGTGACTTTTGCGTTACTTATGGATATAATAATAATAATAGGGAATGGTAAAATGTGTTGCTGCTGCTTTCGCGCTGTTGTTGTCTGTGTGCCTGAGAGCTGACACGTTGAGAAAACATCAAACGCTAGGGAAAAGCAATGCTTGCTTGGATGGANACACGTTGAGAAAACATCAAACGCTAGGGAAAAGCAATGCTTGCTTGGATGGAATTTAGAAAAAGCATTGGTGCCAAGCGAGAGAGACCAACCACCACCACCACGAGGAGGTAACAGCAACCGGAGAAGAAGTTAGTGGTGGAGAAAACGTCGGAAAGAATATGAATCCACCACATTGAGATATTCTGGTGTATATCACTTTCCTTATTGCGTTTTCGTCCACACTCTCCTTCTGGCTGAAATTCGTGAGGGATTTTCCTACGGATATGTATATCTTATGCCAGCTCACAAAAAAAACTCCCAACATACACACACATGTACATTTAGGTACAAATGTGTACATAATAATAAGAAAGATATGAAACAGAAAACTCAAGTTTTTCTTATGGGAAAATTCTCCAAAAAAACCAGAGCTCTCCAGTTTTGCTATATGATCAAAAGGAACCAACCCCTTCCTTTCTCCAAGATATATGTGCATATTATATTACACATACAAAAATTATACATACTACAACTCCTACTTGCCATTCAAGCGGGAACTACTGGCAACATTGGAGTAGTATGGTATATATATATATTTTATACTGGTGTGAGCATCGTGTGTACTCATGTGCCTCCTAAAACTTGCCCCCATATCGATCCATTTCCACCATCAAGTACCAACGCTTGTCTGTAACATTTTATTGTATGTATGTATATTGTATATATTTGTATAGACAATGTGGCACAGTCCTTACTTCGCCTACTCTTTTAGATTTTTAGCTTTTCTTCTGAATTTATTAATCTTATTATTTTGTAAATATGTAGTTCAGCTCCCAGCTCAGCAGACACGGAATGTCTTGTTGCCCTTGTTGGTAGGTAGGCATATGTATCTGTACTACTACTACTACTACTACTACTACTACTAAACAATGTATGTTGGTGCCAGCAGACTTTCTCTTCTTCTCTCTTTTTGTTGTTTTGTATCATTTTGTAAGTATCCATTTGCGGTTATTGTTAACGAATATTTACCCAAGAAACACAGAGGCTCTGGAGTGCACTACTGTTACCAGTTACCACATATCTACAAAATTTTCTTGAGTAATGTGGCTAATTCGTACACATTCCAAAAATGCCAGTGAAATGAAAGCAAGTAAAAAGAACATGTTAATAATGCTGTGTGCAAGTGTAGTACACTTAGTGTACATTGTATAACTGCACAATATTACGCATTATATTTATATATTGTTTGTGTACTTTTTCATACATGTATGTATCCTGGAATGGGGTAATAAAATACAACTTTATATTTGGCAAACGGAGAGAGACTGTGTTTTTAATGTTCGAGGCCAATGCAGTTTCCTGACACTTTGAATGGGTTAATATGAATTCCATCGCTTCATAACTTGCCTATATACTCTATTCTGTATGGCAGGCTCTGGAGAAATGCGAGTGTACTTGCTACTTGATGTATGCACAAGGGAATTTGAGAGAAATTTGAATTGTCTTGGGCATCATTGCACCAAATCGTTTTGTGTGCTGCTATGCTTCCAGACAACGCTGCAAAGTCAAGTATAGTACAAACCCAATAATACGACCTAAACCAGTGTTCTTGGATTTACATTGGCGACCTAACAACTTCAAGATTCTCCAATTTATTTACCGTAGTGTGCTTTGCCATATTATTTCACAGTTTTTGAGACTACATTGTTTATAACGTCATGCTGTTTACTCTTATAAAAAACAACTTCAAAATTATTTCAAATGAAATTCATTATCTAAAATTATTTACAAATGTACCTATGCACCTAGTAAACAAGATTAGACCTTTTAAAACTGACTCTAGATTAGATATCGAGGTTTCCCTTGCTGCATAAATATATACGTAATTTGTATAATACGCAGTACACAAAATCAAATTGCAATTCTTAAAAAAATGTGAAATAAATAAATCATGGAAATTAAATTACGAATACATGAAAAATGCAAAAGGCTATGACGCAAACGAATATTTCACGAATTATTATTCTTGAGACATCTTTTCCAAGAAATAAATACTAATGTGTTGTGTTGTACCCCTTTTGTTTTTTGTGCATATTACTTGATGTATAGACCGTACGTATGTATTTATGTACGTGTTATGTATGCAGCAGCATGCAGTTCTAAGAAATATACTCACCCAACTCACTCACTCACACAAAAAACCTTGCATGCAACGAGAAGGAGACGTCATCATAAGTAGTCAAATTTAAGAGAAAGTTACTCACGCTATTAATCCATACAGTAATAAAAAATGCTAAAACAAAGCACACAACACAATAATAAGTTTCAACTGTGCAGAGAGACAGAGAGAGGCAGTCGACACACACACTATAAATTCATAGCAGTCGAATTATTGTTGTCCCATGTATTGTATTTTTTCAGAGGAAAAAAATAAATAGGTAAATGCATAGATACATACAAAAAAGTAGATGTATAAAAGAATAATAATATATATGGTTTTGATGTTGGTTCACAACACACAAGAAAAAGACCCCATTTTATGGCTTTTTTCTCCTTTCTTTCCTTTCTTACTTTTGAAAAGTAAAAAAAACAGAAACTGTTGTTGTGTGTTGCATAGTTAGGGAGACAGTCACGCTGTGGCAGGCACGCTTTTGTTGTTACCTACATAAGTTTTTGTGCACCGTTTTTTCCTCTTCCCTTTTCTTTTGAAAAAGGAAAATGCTCAATTGCGTTGGAATAAAGATGATGCTCGCTATATATGTGAAATGTTTTTCATGCATGCGTTCTCTGTCGAACACCAAACAAAAAGTTTTCACCACGAACACATCACCGATTTATTATGTAAAAGACAGTAGTTAGTATTCTACACATGTATACAGACATGAAAGCGTCAACAAAAACAAATATATGTATTAAACGAAAGTAATCTTGAATTCTTTTTATTTCCTACACATAAAAAATGTGTATATATAAATATATATATTGTGATTCCAATGCGCTGTAAATTTTTTTCAATTAAGTTTGTAGTTCTTACAATGAAATCCCCGCCTTTTTCTGTTACCAATCTTTGGTGAATTAATTACATTTTTTTACGCACTCAAAAAAGTGAAAGTATAGTGATGTTGCTATCACTTGTATATATTTTTTTCCAAAAAACATTTGGCTTGATCAGAACATAGATTGTGGCGTGCATGACATTGAACGCAGCGATAAAAATTTCGTTGGCAGTAGACACATTAAAAGCGATTTATCTGACGAAAGGGAAAACTCCATTACGTTAACTAACATGAGTATGGTATAACTTCATGGGTTAGATGGGTGAGTCATCGACCGACAACCACAGCGCATCATCATATCTTGCATCGTCATGATGATGATCATCATCATGATCATCGCATCAACAGCAATAGTAGGAAGGAGCATGTTTTTCGTATAATAATGTATTTCACAATTCCAACTGCACTCCACAATTTTCTCAAGGATAGACATAGATGGTGTGTAGAATGAGAAGCATAGTATTACATAACATGGTGGCTGGCAAGGAACAAGATTACTTGATGAAATATGAGCGCTCTTATTATGCCGATACATGCTCACAGGGAAAACTTTTTTTCTCGGGATGGCACTTTCTCCAAAACCCTCTTCTGCCATTCCAGCGGATTTTGGTACAAATGCTTCACGTGACTTTTGAAAGCTTTCTTTGATATTGCTACTGGGAGTGTGATTTTATATTTGTATTTGCAGAGACTCTCACAGCGAGAGAGTAAGGTATTTTTTCTGGTTCTTGGGAAAAGGGAAAACCGGAGGGGAAAAGACAAGTCGAGAGTAACTGCATTATTGCCTTCGAGATATAACGCTGTACATTTGTAGTAGAATACGGAAACTGCACTAGTAAGATATCTCCGTAAACTAGAAAATGCATTATGTTATATACGTAGAGTATACCTACATAATATTATCTACATTCTACATGGTACATTATATAGCAAGTGGTGTTAGTGGAAGGAACTGTAGAAATCTCAAACGATTTTATGTTTCCTTCTTGTTTCCGCGTCATATGTTTTCGATGTTATATATACACACACCCTAGATATCTACTTTTGTGTACAAAAAGGAAAGAATGAGTTTCTTGTGTGTACTATTTGTACAGCGCGCTAAGGTTGCATCTTTCTGTCATTATTATACGCTAACGTATACTACTTCTGTCTTTCCTTATCCTTCCAGGCCATTCAATCTGTCAATTCTACTCCAGACATCCATGTAAAATTGTCATATAGTTATAGGCACTCTTTTGTACATGTGCACTGCATACTTCCTTGTGTGTAGCAATCCATGAAATGAGTCTTTTAAATAGAATCAAGTTTGTTGATGCATCAATCCGTACTATTGACTATAGACCTTGAACACCACTTTTTTATGTTAATGCCAACATACAGAAAACTGATGATGGGAAAGGAAGGCGAAATAATATTGAGAACTTTTTGGGGGAAATGGGTACACAATGGCAGGACTGCTGGTTACCAGGAAAGAATCTTAAAGTGTAAAGTTTGTTTTTCAGAGTTCCCAGCCTCCAAAAAAAAACTGAAAGTACCATTATTTCACAAGCCAAAAAGTTGTTTGCAAACAACCAACCCTTCAATTTCTGTAAATACATATATTATATCATATAATACATACATATATATTGGCTGACAATTCTGTGGATGCAGTTTTTATAGTACGGAAATCAAGGATGCTCGTACGGAAACAACCTTAGAGTATCGAAGATCTTTTGTGTATTCGTGTGATGCCTGTGCTGCTAGTAGAAAAGTAGAAGCAATATAAAAGGAATGAGTATTTGTAATGCAAAAATTCTAGCAATATGAATATATATCAGACATGACTACCGATTGTGGTAGGCACACTGTCAGGCAACACCAGAAGGCATCCTTCACAGAATAAGCAATTTCTGTAGACAACTAATGCAGCAGTAGGCGTTGATATATTATCTGTGAATGAATTTTTGCACATTAAGTATTCTGTGTACGTTTCTCGTTGACACCTTTCTCCCGTATCTTTTCTCATCTTCTCTGACTCACATCATCGTTCACTTCTGCTTTCATTTCACATCACAAAGCCTCGACCATATACAAAAGCCTCGTATAATATACCAAAAGCCCTAACCAAGAGGACGTGCTGCTATTGCATTCCTGATCCATCATCATCTTGCTTAGACGCTTTCCACCCAAGGATGTAGGGGATATCCATTTCAGATAGGAAACAGATGGATTATTCCACAAGATATTAAAGATGACAGGGAGTTGGTAGAATATAATAAATACCTCCCAATTACCAACAACGATGATAGAAATGATAAAAAAAAGTTTGTGCGGCACATACCCCATCCTCACATGAGGTCGGAGTGTCAATATCAGGAGCACGGCAGGACACACATAAAAACAACATTGTATACAGCAGTACTGTTCTGTTTCTTTAGAATTTTAAAACTAAAAATATTTAGATATGTGTATCATACATAAAAAAAGTGATAGAACTCAAATGCGTTTCTTATTTCCTTCAATATAGATGGCCTGTGTCAACATTAATAAACCATGGCATAACGACGCAAGGGCAAACCAAGGTTTCTCACGTTTATATAAAGTGACGTGCTGGAGTGTAGGTACTTTCCTGGTCATATAACCTTTTATGTTGTTATTGTAAAGAGGCTCATTTAAATATCGCACATGTTGCCTAACTTGGCCAAGATCATATCAGGATGATTTTCATCATCAGTATCATGATGTGGATAGATTAGAAGGAGATTGCAAAGCATTTTTGCGAAATGCTATTCCATTTAGTGGAGAACATTATGCATATAATGGAAGCAATCTACGAGAAAGTGGGACAAGTATGTTATGATCAGTATCTCTATCTCTCTACGTCGACGTCGTGGGCCCTAAAAAAAGTCAAGACAAAATGTGCATGCTCACCACTTCGATGATGTTGTATTTGAGCCTGTATTTATTTTCTCCGTAAGAGTGTAATATATATTCGTTTATATACCTACCTACCTATATTCAATACATATATCAGAATGTCGAAGAAGGTGAAAGGAAAATGCAGTCACACACACACATGAACACAACCATTTTCGTTTCTGAGAGAAGACACAAATACAAAAGTTGACTCTTCTACCTGAACATTCTACACTTTTCCTTGTAAAAACGTGTGGGCTTGGATTGGCATAATAATATACTTGGCATATTATATACAAAAAGTACATATACAAAAAAATATCATACATATACCGAGCTAAGCCACGTCGTCGTAGGTGGGGTATTGCTGAACTTTTCTCATTTCGCTGGAGACATTATGTGTGTTTGCCACTACTTTTTTTCCCGTCTACAAGCATTGAGGGGAGTGGAAAAAGGTGTTTTCTTGTAATCATAATGTACGCGTGGAAGGTGAATAGGTTTCCCTGAAAAATTGTTCTTGGGGATTACTGTTGAGCCATCAGCAGAAACAAGCTTTTTAGGTTCCCATCCAGCTCATTCATGCTACATATATAATACAAGTAAACTTACGTATTACGACTACGACGTACACACATCTCCATTGCTAGATTACTTGTTTTTCACCCCGGGAAAAAAATGTTTTTTTTGTCTATTTTTCAAAACAGCGCGTGTGTTTATCACCTTCAACATTAGAAATATGTAGCTTATCTTAAATTCAACAATCCAGAGTATAACTTTTGCTCAGCATTATAGGTATCCATAATACTTATATATAAAAACATTCCTTAATGTTTGCCTACTTACTTCCTACTCATCCACTGAAACATCCCAGGTATTGAAGTGAATATATATTAGAGCACATCTATCTTCTTTCTTCTCACCTTGTTTTTCATTATAAAATTCTACGTGAAAGATTTGTTCTACTCTTCTAGCTGGAGGAGGTAGAGAAGAAAGAAAAAAATTCTAAACTCAACAAAAAAGTGCTATTACATAGGCGGAGATATTGCCAAAGATAAGACATAAAGTGACATGTATAACATGACATGGCATTTTTCACCAGAGGCGTTTCTATTTGCAACTTTACATATTACGATATTTCTCAACGCTTTCTTTCAACAACAAATTTGAGGGTAAGTATATGCGCGTGTGTGTGTGCATGTACCCCACGAATTGGGGAGGACTCACATGCTACGTCTCTTTCACATTTTTAAAATGACTTGGGTGTCTAACGCATATTAGCAAGAAAAATAAAAAACATACACCATCCATACGCCACATCCTTTACTTATTTTTATGCATATATAAATATAAACCTCTCTCAAAGCTTTTGTTTGGTACAGTCATAAATTTTCCAAGTTTGCCAACAACGACCAGGTGAAAAAGTATTAAAAAACTGTTTGGCTTTCCTTCAGTCTTTATTTGTGTTGCTTGTATAAAACACAAGTATTATGACATGGCACACTTTGTGTTTGAACTAAAACAACCATGGCTTCTCAAAGAAATGGCAAGACCGTTTTCTGCTAATATTTGCACTTCGTTTATTTCAGGCCTTTTCCAAACATCCCTTTACGTAAACAAACCATAATAATAATGATAAAAATATATATGTATAGTGAGTCAACTAAAACTTGTATTGATTTTTCTACATATACAATATAATACTGTCCAGTTACACACTCACATATTCAAAAGAATAATAATAATAATAATTTGCACATTGTTTATTATAACTTGACATTGCATTGTTCAATAATTTGATGGGATATATTTATACACATCTGTCTAAACAAAAATGGTTAGTTGAAAGGATTAAAAAAGGATAAAAAGGACACGTGTTGATTTTATGACCTTGGAAGGTTGCTCAAAAGATTAGCGTCTTTGGTTTTATAGAACAACAAACTTATCAAAAGTTAGCAGGAATATTTTTTGCGAGTCTTTCCTTCTATAAAATGGGGTAGAATAATATATATTCAAAAATGAATCTTTATTTTTCAATTATAAATTGGATTTTTTTTTGTTATGCAAAGAGTATGTATGTATGCACTTTGTTTTCAATGAGGAGTGTGTGAAGTTTATTCAGAAGAGGATGAGATTTTTGTTGGGTACTCATTGTATGATTTAGGTAGGAAAGCTTCATCTTCACGCGTCTGGAAAATTGTGACAGCAGAATATAGACACACTCTATATAATTGCTTGAATACATCAAAGTAAAGTAATCTCCCTAATGCCTTCCTCTTGTGAGTAGGCTTACTTTTCGCTTTGTTTGCTGTCCTTGAGACGGGATGTTTAAAAAATTACTTACACAAAAGTCTCAACTGCTTTAAAAGCTGGGATGCACATTACGCATCAAAAGTATTATTATATCTGTCCCTTTGAAAGACGAGTTGAATTTGATTGTGGTGAAAAAAACAATGATGCTAAATGTAGCAATAACTCAGCTTTGATCCCATTTGTAGCCCTCAATCCATCTTATACCATTGTGGTTATTATATAAACATCAAAACAGGCATGTGACAATGATAAAAGGTTTGGACAATTCCATTTAATGGCCCCCGTTTAAAGTTTGTGGATTGAAGGGCTTTTCAATTTAAAGACAATGCAGTATAAAAACAGCTTTAGAGTCTATTTGGAAAGAATTCTCTCGACGTGGTACGGAATAATATGTTTTATTGTTAGTTTAGGTTTGCCATTACTTCCATTATTATGTACCAAATGCCTGCAGCTGTGTTCCGTGTCCAATCTCCTGCTTTAGTTGTGAATTCGCGAAATCAAGTCGTATTTATCAGAAATCTTGTTTTTGAAGTCTACGAAGTTGAAGTATTTTGGAGTCTATAATCCTCGAAATGATGTGTACATTAGAACATTTCGAATGACGCATTTAAAAGCATGTCGTGTAATAATATTGGGATTTGGTTAATTTCTACATTTAAAAATGGATACCTTCAAATATACACGTGCCAAACAAGATAATATAAATTTTAATGCGGTTTTCCAGCACGTTGTGTGCCTTGAACATGTCCTATTACAATCTTGATGAGATGCAGTGAGATTAATCCTGAATCACAACGTCCGCCTTTCGAATGACATGTCTAGAGCCTTTAGACAAATACAAATGAGAACGGGGATAAACTACTCTGCTTTTACGTTCCTTGTACCACATTTTACCGTCATCTATTTCCAGCATCAATAATGTCACGTATTTTTTATCTTTAAAAGAAAAACTGTGAACAGGAAGAAAAAAATAAAAAAGTTAACCTGAATATAGGCAAACAACGTAGATTTAGATTATAGATGATGCTCTCAGATGAGATATATGATGGTTAGCAGAGGAAGAATTTCCACCCTCTTTGTACGTTCTGGGAAGATTTTTAAGGAAAATCTTTTTTTCCACAGATTTCCCCTTTTCCTTTTACTTCAGCTTCCACCGACCATAAAACATATGCACATGTTTCAAAGGATTCCGGGTTGATGTTGACGCATCACTGGCAGCATACCTTTCCACTTTGTTTCTGTCTGGATGCGTAGAATACGCACAGGAAATATTGTGGTATGTGTTGTTTAATGTGATGTAGATGAGAAAGATAATTTGTGAAGAGATATATCCCGTTTTTAGCGATTCCCTTATGCTTCTTGAAGAGCGATAAGTCAGTCATGGAGTTCGTAAACAAGTATAAGGAAGCATCACTGTACAAGATATTTTTAAGGGGAAAATTCCATTTTGTTACGGTTATTTTGGCCTTACATTTTTTTCGCTTTTTTCGTTTTTCACATTTCCTTCGTTGAATTTTCTTTTACGCGTGTATATATGTATGTACTTTATCACATTGAAAAATATGTTGCTTCCACACACTCTGAATTAAATTCGTGGGCAAACATATATTCATGTTGTACATTAGATGAGTATTTTTGGATGACAGCAAGTTTACTAGTAGTGGTAGAAGTGTGTGTGTGTTTGTGTGTAGCAAGTTGCTCGAGTAGTTTATAGTCAGTACAGTGTAGTCGTAATAGCGTGGGACTAGAGTAGTATAGAGCCTCATTTTGTTTTATGATCATGGGGCGCCATTAAGGCATAAATATAGCGATCTTAAAACCTTTCTCTGGGGAATCTCCCTTTTTACCGAAAAAAAACTCCAGCTTCAACATCCTCCTCTTCTGCCCTTTCATTTTGCAATCTCCATAACTGGCTTTTCCAACCAACGTTTCCTTTTATTTGGCCATGAGGAGGAGACAGATGAAGAAGAGCTCTCCCAGATTTTATGAACTGTAGAAAACTTTAGAGAGATTTCCAACCTTCCCTCTTTCTTTCAAATCATAACGGTTTATAACAAATCTATGTACTACACTACTACACAGGATATAATATGTACCTATACTACTGCATTCCACTTCCACCGCCCCCGAGAATAAAGCAGACAAGTCATGTTTCTGAAGCTTCGTTTAGTGGAACCTTCATCTCAATTGCTGAAAAAAATTTACGTATTCTCATATCTGATTTACTACTAAACTGTTTGTTGGAATGCGTACAAATTGCAGAAGCAACAAAACTAGAAAAAGGTATGCGTGTGTCATCAGGTCATCAACTTGGGATCATATCGATTACATTACTTTTAAACATCTCGAATTACACTATCAAAAGTCATAATAATTTTTTTGAGCATATTATTACTCGACCCAAAAGCAGGTTCAAATTCAGGTGCGTGTTCGAGACACAACAACCTAAAGCTGAAATCGCGCCAATTTAATGCTGTAAACATGTAGCAAAGAAAACGTGCAAACCCATTAAAACGTGGCAAATGGTAATGCAATAATGAGTAAGCTTTATTTTTTGGCAACAACCATAAATACTTAACTTACAATTACAATTTTCTATGTACATATTTATAAAAACATGTATACGTGCATATTGCGTGCTGTCTTGTTCACGAGTAGTTTTAAGAAAATAAATCTCGAGTACTTCAAATTATAGCCAAAGAACAGCAGATAATTCCAGTCTACAATCTTTTCTTATTTTTAAAGAGAAACTTGGGTGGTGGGTAGGTGGTAATAGCCGGTTGTATATTGTATACCTATATACGTATTTACCTATGTTAATATTTTTTATTAAGTTTTACGAAAGTAAAGACAACTGGAAAAGGAGTTTGTAAAATTAATTTTTTAGCTAATTTATGACACTGCTGGAGCTCTCATAAAGTATTTCGTAAAAATAATAAATAAATAAAAATGGAGCACGTGTGAGTACGGTGGTGTTAAAAAATACGAGCAAATATAAATTAAACTAAAAGTAATTTGTTTACATTATCCTTAACATGTGCTTTTAGCTAAAAAGAAGAAGAACGTAATAAGCAAAGTATAAAAAAAATAGAAAATGAAGTGGAATATAATTTATGACGAGTTGAAGGTAATAATTAACATTTGTCTAAAGTGTTGGCCTTAAAAGTTGGACGACAGCTCTTGTAAAATATTTTTAGAAAGATGTATCGGTATAATTTTCTTTTTGTGTGGCTTGTTGGAAGAAAAAAAAATTAAAATGTGCCGAAGCGTCGGTATACAGTCGACCGACGTAAACAAACAGAGAAAGGAGCAGTAAACTTTTCAGCAAGAAAATAATAGAGCTCTCTCTGGAGTTATTTTTTTATTTTGTATGTATTATTATTATTGTTATAATACTAATATAATAAGTAATATTGGCCATGAATATAATAGTTGTCTAGTAATAGTATACACTAAACCACTTAAATTCAATCTTCTTCGTTGTTAGAATTCTTGATGTTTTCTTTCATTTTAAAAATCCTTCAATAAGCCTTTCCATCCAGAGAGAGAGAAGCTACTACATAATCAAGCCAAGAAGAAAAACAAGTGTCTGTAATAAAATTACTATGTTGATGGTGAAAGTTTTAGAACATTTTGTGTTGTTTTGCCTCGCCTCGTCTCTACTGTCTTGGTATGTATAAATGTATATTTTTCTTTTGGCAACTGGCAACACACAACTTAAAGACCTTGGAACAATCTGGGAGGAAGCCTTTTTGAATGTGGAATTGGGTTGACTTGCACGTAGTAACAGAGAGAGCACAGAGCGCGCTACAACAACAACAGCAGCAGAAAAAATGTTACACCGAGAACATGTGGAGAAAATACAAAAATATTCCATCCTATTTTACTTAGGTATTTTCTTGAAGAAAAAAAAAGTTCACACAAAAGTGGCTGTATTATTTGCATTTATACTTACTCCTTCGCATACACAGTGGCCGATATATCTGTGTGGTCTTTATTGGCAAAAGCTGAGTCGTAAGTCGTAACTGTGTTGCTGGCTGCGGCATTATCAAGAAAAATAATCATCCTTTCTTTTCTTTCGTTTTTGCGTTATTCTCATTGATGTGTAGGCCAACAAACTACTATATACTCTATAAATACGTATATATATGCCTATATATATAATACACCTACCTATAATACTACCTTGCTTCATTACCCCAAATCCAGGGTAAATGTGTGCTTTACCTACATGTTTCATGATCATTCCTTGTTGGGCATGCAAACTATATGCATGTAGTAAAAGTAAAATAATAAACCCAAAGCGATGGTCCGGTATAAAATCTGAATTACATTACTATTTTCCTTCATTAGGGGCATAAAAGGGAAAAACGCATTACAAGACCATTACCTGTATTAAGTACCAAAATAAACATTTATTTAGTGGTACAGAAACGGCTTTTGCTAATGCTCTCTATGAGTTTTATATTTAGGTAGACAATACCACAGCACTACATTGAACCGTTTTGTTGGCAGTGGAGAACAACATACATACATATATCTATATATACATATATATATATATATATAACTATTACGTAGGTTTACATTATACATAGATACACACTTTCTCTCTATACTTTGTATACTCATCTTACAAAACGAAGGATTCGAAATGGTTGAATATTTCATGAGACAAACATTTCATTCTGATAGCGCAACTCATTCCAGCTGCTACTCCTTTCCATTTCCAAAGTGCCATTTTCCTCTTTTTCCTCTCTCACAGTTTTTTTTTCTTACCTGTGCAACTGCTGGGACCGCCAAGCCAAACCATGGCTTTTGTGTACTGGTTTTTGCGTACAAAAGGGCTTTTGTAGAACAAGTAGTAGTAGTAAGGGCACACATCAGATGCAAATGTGGTAGTAGTGGAATAAGAGTGTACACATACATACCTTGAACAACACACACCAACAAAAAGACTTTATCTATTCACTTGACTATGTTTGTACACCAAAAAGAAAAGAGAAAAAAGAAAAGGATGAATGTGAATGCAATGTGAACTGGTCCTTTCTCCTCTTCAAGAAACAGTTAGAAAGCAAAAAAAGAGACCAAGAGCCAGGTTTTAAAAAAGAGTCAACACATTTCCCATTCTATGCATTTATTCCATACGCTTCATAAACACACACACACACAGTGTACAATTCCTCGTCAGATATATACTGTTTCTTATATACATATGCTCTTGAAGTTCATTCATGAATACTTAATAGATTTTGCTGCTTTCTTCTCTTGGCCAGAGCACTTAGGACTTTTTTTAGCTTGTTTAAAAAATAGATTTTATATTGTACCTTATAGCAATAAAGCTACTAAACCAAATAAAGGAAAAATAACATTGAAAGGAGAGAAAGGAAATTGGTGTAAAAAGGAAAAGAAGAAGAGAAAAAAATTTATATGGAGAGAGATAGAATGAGCTTTATTTTTGATACCTGCAATGCGAAAGTGTACTACTAAGAAAGCGAGAGAGGAAAGAAAGGGAGAAAAAATAGAGATAAGCTCCAGGGAAGAATGTCGCAGTTGCTCTCAACATATGGTCATAATAATGATCAATAAACCTTTAATATATCGCATGTTTATACCATTAACTTTGTAACATCTCTTTATAAAAGACAATCCTGTCGCACCTGATGCCCATGCTAATTTCCAACAGAAAAAAACCCATTTCTCTACAATTCCAGCTGTTGGTAAAATGTCCCTTTTTCTTTTCTGATGAAATTCTTTAAGATATGATGCTAATAATAATCTTATCGAACAGGATTTTTAAGGGGTAAAATACAGCGAATTTGCATGCATGGTTGATTTTAGAAAAAAGAGTTAACCTCGCCCATATATGTATTTATACATATATAAAAACCATGTGATTTATTGACTGCACATCTTTGTTAGTCATCAAAAACTCAGTTGATAATTTACAACCGAATCAGTAATCAGTGGTATTTGCTATTTGGTCGTCCGCTTATCCTGATCAAAGAATAATTTATACTGCGGAACGTATAAGGAACTTGCACACAATGCACACAAATAACGCAAGTTTTATAACGTTTGATTATCATCAGTTCATTTGCTCCCACATATTCGCATGAACAATCAAGTTTTAAGATTCCAGAAAGTAGGCTTACTCCAAAAGGCTTAGCGGGGCAGAAAGTATTATGCATACATCCTTTTCTTTTACTATTTGCTGACTGGTGGAAAGCAGAGAAAACCTAATTTCATAAGAGGATTGATGAATATTCAGGACAATGCACTCTAAATGGATTTCCTGCCATTGTACAAATATATCGTATTGATTATAAAAGAGCGAGTTAACAGTGTTATTTTTTTCTCTATGCGTGTTTCACATAATGGTTCTTCTCTGGACAAAATGGAAGTTTGATTTAGACTTGTTAGCAAAATAATAGTAAGTTATAAAAAACGTTGGTTGTATTCAGTTTTACAAGCACACAATCACGATTAAATATATAATTTTTGCTGCATGTTTACACAAAGCATTAATTTGTCATAAAAGCAATTTCAGTTCAATACGAAAAGAAACTTTACAAACACTTTTATTTATATATCCTTTACCATCAAACCAGCTATGTATATATACAGTCGTAGGATGAGATTACTGCAGAATTTCGCTAAATTGCTTGCAATGAAATATAAAAAGCATAACAATATGTTAAACATAAAAACTGCAATCTATTTTTATGCGTCGTCACAAGCGCAGAACCAAAACGAAACAGACTTTAAAAAAATAAAGTCTGTACACAGTTGACGATGTCGTCCTCCCTCGTCATCAACAATTTCGTACAAAAGGAATAAAATTTTGACTTTGAAAAGTTGAGCATAATTTGAAAAGACTAAAGAGGCTATACTACAGCAGTCACACTATAAAGATGACTGTATGCTTTTATGAGAAAAGACGAGAAAAGTAAGCAGAGAGAAGTACAGTAATAAAATCCAAGTAAGAAAAGTGTGTAAGGAAAAGGTCTGTTCGACATGATATCAGCACGTTTCGTGTATGGTAAGGTACAACAACTGAGTATACAGTTCTTTTATGACTAAGGTTGGTCGTCGAATATTAAGCCGAATAATAATGCAGGCAGAGAGTGTGAGTAATATGATTAGATTAGTCGAAGAAGCACAACAACATTAATGTACACTTTCAAGATTTCTTCAATATGCTAATAAGAACCTGTTTCTGCACTTGATTTATTTCATTCCTTCCTACTTCTCCTCTACACGTCTTCGGTGTCCTCTCTCTGCTGGTGCTGCTGCTCTGCTGCCGCATGCTCATATTTATGGATCTACCTATTTCGACAAGATTAATCCGTTTTGCCCTCTAGTTTGCACTTTTGTCTGCCGTCTTCAATCTTTATTTCTTCTTCTTCTTCGGCATTCTCGATTATAGTGTGAACTGCGTGACTATGATGAGATGAGGAGGCAATAGCAAGAAGGAAAGTAGTGGGCTAGCTAGCACTACTACTACAACCACCACCACCAAAAATCTGACGTGGAGGAAATTAAATTGCGCCATACAAAGACAGACAGAGATACTCATATTAGACTAGACCAAACAAGACAAGAAAGGGGAAGACCTCATAACGAAATCTCAAACAATTTTTTTATACAGTTAAGCAATAATCCGGTATCAAATCACGGCAAATTACGGATGTAATTTGAAATTGTGTAGTAGCAAAGTAGCATGTGTCTGTGTTGTTCACCAACAACCATCATGATAAACTGCTCCACACACTACTACTACTATCCTGCCACTCTTTAGGAAACTTTTGAGCATAATAATAAATATTTATGTCTAATAGAATCTCATTGCAGCATTGCAGCTGCAGAAGGGACCACTACTGCATATTGCATTGCAGCAGCAAGGATCTACTTAAACTCATTATTATTATAATCTGGCAGCTTGATGCCAATGCAATATGCCTAATGGGATTTCTTCTATCACATTTAACAGCCATTTTCCTCATAACTTTGCTTGAAACAACCAAGAAAATTTCCTCCATCTTCTTTGAAGGAAACACGTTCATGTGAATTAACTACATCAACCTTCGTTTTGTGCTCGCAGGAAAAATATGACGTTGTTTTATGGATTTATGACTATTGATGGAGTGTGTCTTGTGTCGCATCAACATTAGATTAGCTGATCAGCTCACACAATTTTACAATCCTTAAATCTATCCTATGCATATAATACTCCGTAAAGTGATTTGATCTTGTATGCATTTGAATACAAGACAAACGTAAGTATTAGTATAACTTTTTAACGTGTCTTTAAAGATGCGAACCAGGGAATATAGACAAAATAAATTGCATCAACTAAAACTTGCATAAAATGAAAATGTGTACTCATAAAACATTCATTAATCTCCTTCACTGTGAAAGAGTGCTGCAAACTGCAAACATTTCTTTTTCGTACAATAAGGAACGACAGAATGAAAAATAAAATCACATTATTTCTTAGCACACTCACACAAATAGTAAGAGTGTATAATATGAAGTTGGTCCAGAACGCAAGTTCTAATCAGCCACAAGGCAAAAAGATTCTCTTGTGACCATCGTTTTTTCTTTTTATCATCTTAAGATTTTCAGGGCATATTTTCCTGGCAATAATGTATTTTCGTAAAAATGTTGGTTAAATTACAAACCAAGTCGGCTTAGAATCTCATGGTCTCGAATCTCGTCTTTATGTAATTTCACTTGACTTTATCTTCCCCCATCGTGTCCAGCCCCACTACACGTTACAAGGCATGCATATTCTTTTTTAAAAAGAATATACAACCTTACAAAAAAAATACTGGCAAAGAGGACAGCAGGTTATATTATTTTGCTACATTAGTTTTGTTAGGAGACAAAAACGAAAAAAACTGCAGTATGGTACTCAAACGAGTATGGTTTGTGTGTAATGCTAGGAGGGGCTAGAAGAAAGATCTGAACTGACTATATTGAAAAATGTGAACAGTATGACCATTTTTGGAGGAAAAAAATATTCATACGACGACGACAAAGCATCTTCTAGCTGGTTCTATATAATGTATATATTTTCCATTTTAAGTAGGTATATATCAAGCGCGCACATATCATATATATGTCATGGTGCATCTATTTTCTTAGAATTTTTCTACAAGATCATGATGAGATCTATGAAGAAAATTGTTCAAGTTTACTAGTACGGATGAATGGCGTATAGTGCATGGTTTTTTTGTATATAAGCACATAATGTGCAGTCATGCCTGTCACGCTGCTGCCGCTTATTTGGAATATAGCGTAATAATATGAGTATTCAAAATCCCTAGGGTCATTCCTCTATCGTTCTAGTATTTTTGTTGAGGCTTTTCTCTATATTGGTATGTTGTATACCTATATGTCCATATGTGTATGTCTCTGTACTTATACCTACCTATATCTATATCTGTGACACTTTATTAGGGTTATCCGTAGTGTTAGTACTTGGTATATAGTAGTGCAAGTAGCAGTCGTAAGCTAACACGTAATAACACTGTTGCTTTCTTTCTCTTCGCCTCTCTTCTGACTGGGCGATGCCAAGTACAAACTATAGCGAATGTGAACATTTCTGAAGCTTGTTTCTTCTTTTAACTGAACACACACGTAGTGCTGGTAGCATTTTTTTTTCTCAACGTCCTCCGTTCTCTCTCACTTTCCGTTTTGAGTAGAGAGCAGCTGTAAGTGAACATCCATATATCACTTGGTTAAGCTTCTGTCAAAGAAAAAAAAAGTTTTATTTTTCATCTTCCACGTTGAAATTCGAATTTGTGGGTGTCGCATTGTGCGGATATAGATATGCATATAATATGTATGAATGTGGTATGTATGTACATGAGAATAGATGATGTGGATATACATCATATAATAGTATTCATGTTTTATAATAAAATGGGATAAGTTGAGAATCAAACGAGTTGTGAGATGTGTGTGGCGATTTAAAGCGTTGTTTTGTGATTGCGAAAGACTCGAATGACACGTTTCAAAAGGATAGAGATACATAAATATTATGAATTGAATATTATTCTACTTAAAACGACGTATAAAATGACAGTATGGTTTATGTGTACAATTACTTGTGATGCTGGAGTTGGTAGTGATGATGATGGTGATGATGATGATAATGATGATATTCTTATCCATATTGGCATGCAAGGTTTTGCCATCACGTTATATTTGGATGAAAAGAGATATAAATGACCACGATCATATTGCAGATTTTGATGAATTGTTTTATTTTTTTATTGCAGATAATATTGAAAGACGAAGAACGTGGAGAGGCAGAGCTCCGAGCCAAACGGCTGCTTAACTGCGAAAAGAGGAAAAACTACAAATTTGACATCACGGCCGTAAGCTGTCGAGGAGATGTATCCGATAAGTAAGTTTACTGATGGATATGTATATGATATGTATGTGATTGACATCAAAGCGATTTTGTATTTGTATAAGCATTCGCCTAAATTTTGTATGGTAAACAACAACATAATGATCTACACCGCAGTATACATTTCATGCATACACTGCTAAGAAAACAGTTTATTCATTTCCCGTCGGAATGAATGATGAAGCACTGACAGTCAACTCGTTATTTTCCAATTTGCATTCCTCGTAAAACTTGCAACTGATCGTAAAACAGTTTTTCATCTTGTTTTAATTAACGAAACGTTGGAATTTGCCCTGCCACGTAATTTGTTTTATATGCTAATAAATAAGTAACCACAAGGCTCTATATTTTCTCTTGTATTGTTTATAATTTCTTGTTGTTTTGTATGTACTCGAATCGCGTATAGTTTCTCATTAGTGACACCACTTATTCTCCTGACACCTTCCAAAAGACCAACAGAATACCAAGTTCATTAAATACGATGACATTAAATAATTTGTTATGGGGTAAATAGGTGTGTACATCTTTTGAATTACATAAACATATCAAAAAACTCATTCGTTTCATTTTCTTGTGCAACCTTCTACAAATTATTAAATTTCTTTAGCATTCATCACATTATACATTCTACTTTGCACTTGTGGAACTGGTATTTTTGGCCTTCCAGCAGTATATTATATAAATTATGCATTCTATACTTCCGTTGCGTTAACTTTCTCGGTGAAGATGAAATATTAATGCAGCATGCAAAGTTTTTGACTTTTTTGATAAGCTAATAATAACACTCAACATTGCCATGTGACAAGCTTGACATCAACCTGGGGCTTCGTGAGACTTGTTACTCTGGTTGTATTCTTACTTATGGCATAGAGTTAGAGTTATTCGCAGCAAAGAGTCCATTTTAATTCAATATAGAAGCTTATTTTTTGATTCATTTCTTCTTATACTTGAGTTAGTTCATCTCTAAAATGTACGCCTTGCCCCCATCCGCCTTATAATTGACAAATCCTTTGACCAATTTTGCTCTCACAAAATGTAAAGCAAAATCAACCCAGGGTCAACCTCCCTGAGATCAGGGGTGAATTGTTATTTTTTGATATTACAAAAATTTATTTTAGCTGGCTGAAAGCGATTTCCCCCAGATATCTTCCATGTTTTTCAACCCTCCATCAACGTTGATATGTATTTTAAAATAATATTGGCTCGCGTAATATCCCAAAGCTTCTTCTCGCTGTACTTTTTGACGTTAATAATAACTGTATGTGGGTAAATTATGTGACGCAAAAAGACTTGAACAAGGCGGGAATCTTATCAGAATCGTAGGTAAACCAATGTGTGTGGTGAAAGGAAATGAAAAACTAAATGTATGCGCTTAAAAAGGTTCGTATTGCCGTCACATTTGTTTCACCACGATAAATATTCCCACCACCTATTTCATACACACACGCTATACATGCTCACAACAGCAAACATAATTTATTCAATTTTTTGTTGTAGAGATGTAGAAGAAGAAGAAGAAGCATTATATAATCGAATAGGAAGGAAATGGAAATTGGAGAAAGCTCTTGAATTGAAACTAGCTTCAAGTAGGACAGGAAAGGGGATGGAAAAGTAAAGGATTGTTAAGATGAAGCAAGCGCGTGTGTGATTTATTTCTTTGCTTTCTTTTTTATCATCTTTTTTCACTAAAAGTGATTCCACGTAACTGTTTGAGATGGGTTGGTGGGATGGTTGTGTACATAAGCCGATGATGCACAAATATATACTTGAAAACATGTACGAAACGAAAAGGAACACGAATTAATCCTACTGTTGCATATCTACCTATGCACAAAAGAGTAAGTAGTACTTACTTTCGTGCAAATATTTAAAATAAAAGAACAAGAAGCAACTAGGTAGGCATATAGCTATAGGTATGCATATGAGCATACACAAGGTCCTGTATGAAAATCACTATAGAGAATAGATACGCCTTTACACTAGGTAGGCTGACTTTGCTCGAAAATTCGAAGTGGAGGCGAGATCCTCCCCCCAGCGGCATGATCCTTCATCAACCGCACTCAGATCATTCCAGCAGCCATCATTTTTGTAAACTTTAAACTTAGGAATAACTTAAAATTTTATCAAGTTGACTTCAGAATAACATTTTCCCATTGCTCGGGTACATAATAAAATATTTTTAGTTGTTCTCTAACTTCATTTTTTTCCATTTGTTGTTTTTT
>JAITYZ010002498.1:0-10179 GCA_027744595.1 Paronellides praefectus
TTTTTTGGTGGCTTTGGTCCACTTGAAGCAACCTGCGCATGACGCTCAAAGTAGGCCACACATGGCTTACCATAGGATTGAATAGAATCTAAAAGTGTCCCAAGTAAAAAAAATATACGCAAATTCCAAGTATCCTAATTTCTTTATTTTTACCAATAATAATTAGAAAATTAAACAGAATTAAACTGCGTTGTTTTTTGCTTGTACCAATCCGCTTCCCATTCTCTAACAAATGACGAAGAATGCTAAACTCCCGTCTTTCTTCGGAATGATTATCGGAATAACCTTCGCCCTGCTGCTGCTGTCCCTCTGTTCCTTTGACACTAAAATCCAGAGGAACGGATGTCACCTCGCTTGTTGCAGATGAAGCCACAAGAAAAGCCGTCATCACGAAATTTTCGGATGGTTTGTATTGAACTTGTAAGTTTGTTAGACTACTGCCAACACCAACTACGCCTTGTACAACAGGAGTAGTAGTAGTTTTGAGTCGCTGTGGCTGTGCTATATTCATTATTAGTAGCAATAATGCTTATGAATTAGGGGTCATGCAATGTCGAAGCTAGTAGTAATTTGGATGCTGGGACATTATTTTCTTTTTAATGCACCTTACCTGGTAAAAAGCAATTCTTCAGTTTAGAACAAAAAGAATGAAAAAACAATGGTCTCCGACCTAATTTCACTTTTTCGAGAAAATGGGTTTCGTGTTCACTATTTGCGGTATATTGTAAATTCAATTAATGGAATATCAGCTTTAATTCATATACATATTATGCGTAAGGCCAAAATATTACGTGTATATGTTCGAGCAATTAAATAAAATAGCTTGAACATTTTTTTTTAAATCACATAAACTTTTTAATTTTTTTATCGACATACATAATAGGTATATATATTCATAAACATAACGTCATCCTTTTTGTCATTGGTAAAGAAAGGATGCTTTGTTTTAAAAAGAAAGTTTTCCCTTTTATTGTCAAAAATACAAGCTGAAAAATGCAAATAATTGATTTTATGATTAGAAAGATGCTTAAATGACCATGAGGATTAAACAAATAAGTTAATGTTAATTAAGTATTGAGCCTTGTCACTTTCTACCAAAAAAAAACTTTCCAATTTTTCCTTGGTCTTTTAAGTCAACGCATTATCAAAAGACACACAAAAGAGATGAATAAATCAATGAATAAAATATAATATGTAGCATCAAATTAGAATCATATGTAACCAAAATATGACTGTAAGATACAAAAAATAATACTTTCCAAGTATTTTGTTTAGAGTTGCAAAAACGTGAACATGTTTTTATTGTTATTTTTTTCTTCCTCATTTCTTTCAGAAAATTTCATATTTTTTTTGATAAATTTCCCTAAATACAACTGTAGCAATGTATTAAACCATAATTATAACGTAGTATAGTCAAATATGACAAGTCATACATTTTTATATAGTCTGGAGAAGTATTTAACAATAATAATATAATTACAAGTTATATGGTTTGCCATGTTTCTTCTTCGTCATTGTCTTAAGTCTTGTTATGTTTTTTTACTCTTATTATTTTCTTGTTGTGAAGATGTTTAAGGTCAATTAAAATATGCTATAAAGTTTTATTACTTTTCTTTTTAAATTTAAAATGGTCGGGGTCTTGTGGTTGTTGTTGTTGTTATTTTTTTTTGTGTATGTGTCTGTATTGTTTTTTTACTCTTCACTTTTTGTTTTTTTTCCCGTATTTACGTATTTACTTACCTTTTATTTTTATGAGCTCGTTGATGGCTAGAGATATTTTTAAGACGAAGAAGAAATTGCACATTTATTAAAAAATTTGACTGTAAAATATGTTCTGTCTATAAAATTGTTTCTCATACAAAAAATTGCAATAAACGCAATAGTATAATATTTCTTTCATCATTATTTCCTCATAGTGAAAAAATGTGTAACGCTAATTTGTCATGTAATAAATAACAACTTTAGTTTTAATAATAATTAGTAAAAAATGGTGTTACAAAAAACTCAATGTATCATCAAATCATGTACACAACACAACCATTCCGTCGTCGTCGTCGTCTTTGTCGTCAGTATAGTATGTAATGTAGTATATAGATAAGTAATATTGTTACCGTATTATTTTCGCCCTGTTCCATAGTAATTATAACAAATTATCAAAATTGATATATTTTATCTAATCATTCATCAATTTTTTTTTCTTGTTCGTTATCATCGTTATCACTATAAACAAATCTGTCCCATTCCTTTTTTTTGTCGTAGTCGTCCATCAACTAATTATTTATGATTTTATTAAATTCTATTGGTACACTTAAATATTTCTTTTAACTTTTTACCTTTTTCCATTCCTATCCCAAATAATCCAACAACTGCGTTGTAATAATAACAATTAAAACCTACCTCTAATTATGACAATCAAGTAGCAAAGTGGTTGTGATGGTGGTGGGGAGGGTTTTCTTTTTTGAGGGGTGATGATTTTGGTGGATACGTGTGTGATATTTTCTAAATATGTATGCATTAATTTTACAAGTCAAGTATTTATATATTGTTTTTTTTCTAGTGGCTAATGAACATGTTATTTTTTGTTATCTTGTTTTGCTTTTACTTTAATTTAATTTGATTTTAATTTTGATGCTTTTGTGAAAATTTTACATTATCTTGTAAATATAACAATCGATATTAATAATAATTAGTTTTAATAATGTACAAATTGTTCATGTCACACTATATCATGCTGATAATGCACTCAATGCAGTTATCTTTTGCGCACTTTTAACAATATTAATATTTATCAGTAATAATAATAATAATAATTTTGATGGAAACTTTTTATTTCCGTTGCAAATATTCTTCTTTTTCCTTTTTAACAAAGCATATTATTATATCCCTAAAATATGTAATGTATGTATGTATGTCCGGAGCGTATTTTTTTTTCACGTGGTGTGTCACTTGTGACTATCTTTCAAAAAAAAATTAGTAAAAATGTTTACAAAACTGGTGATGTTTTTTTTTTAAATTTCTTGCCAAAGTTCCATCATCATTCAAAACGAGAAACAGAAAACCTTGATTAATATGATTATCGACATTTTTTTAAAGGCTCTCTACATATTATTGTATAATGTATTTACAAATTTCCATAGTAAAAAACTGCAATGATTGATGATGATGATATATTTATTAAACTTATGAAACGAGTTATGTGGTAATGTAGCTAGTCGTTTATCATGATAACATTTTGTTTTCTTGCTTTCACCCTCTCTAGCCATGTACGTGTCTACTGCACTCGGATAATTTTTTTTATATAATTCATGAGATTACGAAATTTTGTATAGTTGAAAAAATGCATAACAATTTTTTTGTGTATAAAATTGGTATTTTCAATATTTTCAATTTAAAAAACACATTTATAAATATATTTTTCACAGTTATTATAATAACAACCAGCTACACATACATACGAAGTATAATTTAATATAACGTTATATTATTATTATTAACGTTCATATGCGCAGTGTAATCCTTTTTTTCCCGAAAATCTCTCACTATTTTTATAGTTTTAAAATTGTTTTTTATGTGTTTCCAAATCCACAAAATTAAAAAGCTTCAATTAACTTTATATTTTTTTTTAATTTATTCATAGCAAATTTGATTGCCTAAGTTTTTGAGTTTTCTGCTTAAAAGTTTCAAGGACGACAACTTGACGAACGTCTATCATTTTCGTATTTTTTTACCAAGTTTCGTAAAATTATCCTACTTCTTTTTTTTTGTTTCATGTCTAATTTATGTTTTGTAATTAAATACCAATAATTTTAAAAACTACACAGTATCGTATCGTATGATAGGCATGTATCATGTTTAGAAAGTCATTGTTCCTTTTACGTTCGTTCAAAAAAGTTTATTTTTATGTGAAAAATTTTCTTTTGTGTGTGAATTTGAAAATTGCTTTTTCTTTCTAAAAATACAAAAGCAACACTTGCAATTTTTTTTCTTTCTCCTATTTGAAGCAAACATGATATAATTCTTCTTTCTTTCTTTCAACGCGTCTTTAGTAAACAAAGGGATTAATATTTTTTCATAGTTTCTCCTACATTTACATTTATATATTATTTTAATAATACACGACAGCGAGCAAAAAAGTACAAAATTGTGTGTAAATATTGTTTTTTTAATCATCATTAAAAATATTATTGATACGACATATTTTATGATACATTCTTCTATAGATTCCCTTTATGTTTATTTTTCTTTTATTCAGAAAAGTAGATAATAAGAAATTGTAAAAATTGCTCATTGTAGTAGCAGCGAGTGTACAAAAATTTGAAATTGGTATGCAAAGGTTTGTTTGTTTTTTATATAAAAAAACAATAATATTTTGTAGAACAAGTTTATGTATGGTCATTTTTAAAAAAAATGGTCTATAGAAAAGATTAATACAAAATTACGAAAAAATTGAGAAAATGGTCGAAGAGCGAAAATACAGAATAATAAAAAAACTATTTTGCATTTACTATTTCTATTTTCTTGATACAAATTTGTATAAAAAAAGTTGTTGATCTGAGCTAGTAGCTTATTATTTTGTAAGTGTGTATGTGTGTGTGTGTCTGTGTGTTAGTTTCCGATGATAATTTAAATAAGTTTGGATTCAAATAGGAGGAGTAGTAGTGTAAAAAATAAGAGCGTCGTAAATGTTTATTTTTACATGATGCGATGGTTGATTTAACGACTGGCGTTGTATTTTAATTAATAACAAAAACAACAACTATTTACCTTCATTTCCTAATAAGGATGATTGATTGATTGATTTCCTAAATATTTAAATATGATCACCTATTCTACCTCGTTTCCGTTCGCAGTTGAAATCATCTAGAAAATTATAACAATAACTTAATTATTTAACGATAAAAATGATTTGTCACATGTCCTGTTGTTAACGGTTCTGTAAAATAATGTCATGTAAATATTTTCATACTGGTAAAATAGCACTCATATGATGATGATTATGATGATGAACTGTAAATACTCTTATGTATGTATATAATAATTACCCATGTAAATGGGTATGTAAAACTACAGGAAATCTAAGTGTATATCTAAAAGTTAGGTTATTGGCTACATAAAAATTAATACAAATTCGTTAAGAAAATGTTTTGTAAAGTGTAGACGCATAATTTATATATGTGTGTAGTATATATACTACCTAACAAGGATGGTAGCCAATTCTTGTACAAGAAGGTAAAATGTAATAACAATTATTATTTTTTAGGCGGTTGAATAAATTAAAAATCATTTTACACTCATGTCAGTATGTAGGAGTAAGTATGTACATAGCACACAAATTAGCAGCATCATTCGAAATTGTTACATTTTTTTGGTTTACTTAGCATATTATTATTATTATTATTTCCTATTTAAGTCATGTTTAAAATTGAAGCTAATAATAAATATCATGATTGCATGGTTGGTTGGGTAGTGATGGCAATTTTTTTTCCTTCTGTCTATTTCCTTTCAAGTCAAAAAGTTTTCTTTTTGACTACAGATTATAATAAATATTCTAGAAAATACTTAAAGCAAATAGGTAATAGTATAATATTTTATATCACTAACAATTCCATCAAAAATTGTTGATTTCCCTTATCCCTAAATTTTTTTTTAACAAACAGCATATTATTATCAGCAACTTACATTATATAAATATAAATAATTATTTATTTTTCTTGTTGCAAAAAGTTGTAAAAACTTGGTAAAATGTTAATATACGTAAAACGTCACTTTTTTCAATAGTGCTGACTACTTGGCTATAATAATAATATTTTTTGTTTGTCTATTTAAAAAAAGTTGGTGGCACGGTTATGTATGAATGTATGTATACTTGTCTAAAATATTTTTTTTTTCAATTCTTAAAAATGTTTACGTCGACACACACACACGTCGTGTTGTTCTGAAAGAGTACAAATATAATTGTTGTGAGATTGATACTCGTCGGAGCTATTGTTAATTTTATGTAGAATTTTTTCTTTTTATAAATGTTTCAAAAAACAAAAAATTTGGATGCGCTGCAACCGGAAAAAGGATTTACCAGAATAGTATTTTGTTTTTTAACAACTTACTTTTTAAGTCTTACTCGTAATTTTTTTTCTTACATGGCAAATGTTTCATGATTTCATGATAATAATAATTTATTTTTTCTTTTAAAAAAGTTGTTCATCAATTGTGTTTTTTTTTCAGTACAAATATCTACCTATAGTATTGAGAAAGCTTATAAATTGAAAAAATGTTCTTTGTTGCGAACTCTTCCTGTCTATCAAAGTACCTAATTTTAGTAATTTAACTAATTAATGTATCTTATCTCTTGTTAACCATTTTTATTATTATTGAAAAGTCGAATCACATTTAGAGTATGAATTGTGTTGTTTTAAATGTTCTTAGAAAGAAAAAAATTCCTCTTATCATTTCTAGTGGAGACTTTTTAACAAACAAAAAAGGCAATACTTATAGATCCGTGGGGTTTTCAATTGTGAAATTTGTAAGAAAATTTTTTCCTCCCCTTATTTATTTTTATCGTTTCCCGGGCATCAAAGTGTTTAAAAAACGGGTTATTTTTTATAGTGAACAGCGCACTAAAATACATTTTACCTAACAATTTTTTTTTCTTCAATAAATTTTTGTCAGCTCATTTCATTTCTCAAAAAACAAATTGCCATAATAATAATAATTTTAACACTCAAATCCGTGTTTAAGAGAATCATCATCACTCAACTATGAGAATTAATTAATTTTTTTAGTTGACCGGATTATCAGACGCGCCAGAGAATGTTTTGTTTTTTTCATTCATTCAAGTTTACTCAAGTTATCAAAATCTACAACAACAACTTTGCGCACGCACACTCATAGAATTGTCCATATTGCAAGTGAAAATGTAATAATGTTGTAGTAATAATGTATTATTATTATTATTATTATTCTTTTAAATGTTTGCTTGTCAAAAAAGGGAAAACTGTTCTTGAATTTTTTTTGAACACCATGTTTTTCGTTCGCTCGTCATCATCAGTTTAGAGTTTAAAATATCAATCGTCAACAGTATCATTATTATTATTATTATTATACTTTTTCTTTGCAGTCAGTCAACATTGTTTTTTTCTTCTTCCAGGTTTGTTATGTATATTATTCTGTGTCGTGTTTCCTTTGTTGTATGAATAATAATAATAATTATATTTTTTTGTATATAGAAAAATCGTACAAAAAACACAACAAAAATCTATCCCTTTTTCTCCTTCTTTTCCCCTCAAGTTTCTGTACTTTGTTACAATATAATAATGCGTTGTAAGTTGTTGTAAAAAAACTGATTATTATTATTATTATTATTACACATTTTTTATTTTTTTTGTAAAAAGACTGAGACAAATTGGTTGTTCCTATATGTGTACTTTGAATAACATTCTGTTTTGATTTAGAAACTGTTTCTCTCTTCATTTACTAGCCTTGTAAATACTTTTACACTTTTTTAAAATTTCGTTTCCCCTTTTGAATTTTTGCTTAAAAACAAACGAATTGAAGTAATTTGCCCAAAACTTGGAAATTTATCATTTACAATTACTCAATTATGTCAAACATCAAAATTGGTATTGTTATTTACCATTTTGAAAAAAAGGTGAATTATTTTTCTTATATATCTTGGTTGAGTTTATCTTTAGTAAAATTAGGAACACTGCCAACAGGTAGGTGCTTCATGATAACACATTAATTAATTTCGTTTTTTTCGCGACGGCGTGGGCGTATAGTAATAGTTAAGTACAAAACACGTCATAATGATAATAATAGTAATAATAATAATAATAATACGTTTACATGCAAAATTGTAAAAATTTCCAGTTATTTTGTCTCCTGTGTGATGTAAAAAATTGTCTATAAAGATATATAATATATTTTAAATAGTGAACAAGTGTGTTTACCTAAACGTAATAATAAACGATTTTAATCAGTAATTCAAATATTTACTGTTAGATATTTTTTTTAGATTAGGTATATGGATTCATCAAGTGAACTGGCTTGGTTATTTTAGTGTCTTCTAAAAAATATTTTATAATAATATTAATAACAATAGCACTATATTCGTATTCATTTTCCCCCTCTTAAACATCCCAATAACTTCCGAAACAAGAAATTCCTTAATTTCCCTTCGTCTTTCCTCAGATTTTCTAAAAACTACAAAATTTCTATTTTCGTTTTCCTTGTATTTTTGTTTGTTTGTTTTTCTCTCTCTCTCGCTCTCCGTCACCCTTCTCATTTTCACATTTTACAGTTACACATTCTATTATTTGTAGTAATATAATTCACTTCTGGTAAATTGTAAAAATGTGTAAATTTGCTCGTAAAAAGATTATCAATCCATCAACAACTGCTTTTATAAAAAAACATTTTTATGAACAATTGCCAACATTATTAGTCATCATCCGTGTATCCTCTCTCCCCAAGATGGTTAGATTTAATTATAATTATCTTTTTTTTAATAACCCACATCAATTGACAGTTATTTAAAAGTCACATTGGTTGATGATGGTATTTAAATGTATGTATTGCTTTATATAGTTATATTAAAGCAGCAGTCAGAAGACAGCCGCTAATCGCCGATAGTATTTGCATATTTTTTTTGCAATCCTTTGTGCTAGCCAATATTATATCCTAATTACATTATTTGTAATCATAATCACTGTTGTAATAAAACGTAGCAAAAAAATCAAGGCAAATGATCCAGTCGTCCACAAAAAGGCGTTTTAAATATCTGTCAGTTAATTCTTTTGCATTTTTGAATGTGTGACTTAACGTTGATAGTTTAACTTATTTGTCAGTACTTTCTGCCAAGTTTCAAGATGAAAGTTCACATTTTATGATTTGATTTGCGCCACTACTAAACAACTCTGGTGTTTTGGGCATATTGTATATATGTACGTGTGTAAGGTCAAACTTCCAATTTATAGGGTTCAACCAACAGAGTAAGCTGGAAATAAACAAAAACAAAAAAAAATAGCAAAAAAAATATTTTTTTTACCTGAAAATCAAAAAAATCATGCTTATGATTATTATTATTATTTCAAAAATAGCAAATAAAAATATATCAATCAATTGGTTATTCACATGTGTTCCATGATAATATTTGTAGTAACAATAGTAATAAATCGCATACATAATATAGGTATACATTTTATGTTTACGAACATATAAAATAATAGGTAGGTATAATATGCACCTATGTATGTATGAATTATATAGTCATTTATAAAGAAGTTTTGATACATACGTGAAGATGTTTCAAGAAATCAAAAACAAAAAAAGCGGACTTAACAAATTAAACAGTAGTGCAGCAATTACAAATCAAAATAAAAAATAAAAACTATACTAAAAATTAATCAATTATTAATCGTGAGTAGTCATAATATTTTTAATACACACACGATATATATTCACGAGGGGGAAAAAAGAGCAATCAAAAAATGATCAAAAGATCGAAAGACAAAAAATAAATGAAAAAAAAGCTAAAAATTTGTTTTTTCTTATTTAAATAATTAGGTGTTAACTATGCATATAGTTAATGTAACAAAAAATGTAAACTCAAACTCTTGTTTTTTTGGCAACAGTGAAAAACATTAAAGTGAAATACACACACAAAACAGGCAAACTTAATATATCAAATTAACAAAAAAAAGACTTAGTTAATTAAAACATAAGAATTGCACCATTTTTTCCCTGTCAAATAACCATATGTTCTCATGTCCACAATCATGTATTTTTTAGTAATGCCACACTCAACTAAATAGGTCAAAAACTCTTGAAATCAGGCAAATAATATCTATTGAAACTCTAACAAAAAAGCAACCAACAAGATAATATTTTTTTACATCCCCTGAGCGAATCAACTTTCTTTTCCTGTCTGACTTTATAACAATTTTAGTAATTTCATCCTTCATTAAACCATAATTGTAATAATAATAATAATAACTAAAAATAAGATAACTAATACAACAAATAAAAATAAAAAATAGGAAATCCTTCGCGTGACGTTAAGATGCATAAATGTAAATAATATACTGCTTGATTGATATTGGATACAAGCAAATTAAGCCCCAGATAAGAAATAAAAATAACATATATGGTTATATTCCTAATTTTATATATAAATCTATATAT